>OLKM01002330.1:22500-73931 GCA_900291075.1 Melanogrammus aeglefinus | reverse complement strand
ATATAGGTGTTGTCTGGTTATCGGGTTGGTGTTCGCCCCATGGATCGCCCATATTAGATCAACGGTTGGATTGGCTTCCCCCTGGAGGGGGGCCAGAGCCTTTGCAAGAAGCAAATAAAACATGGTAATATGTATAGTAGTAGAGTCACGTCTGATCAGCAATTCTGCTAATCTGCATATATAAATGTGGTGCTTTGTCTCTCTGCTGACCTCGGCGTCCAGCAGAGTGCGGCCGTTGTTGAACCTCCGTCCTCCTGCTGACCCTTGGGGCCGTGCGTAGAGCCTGGAGTTGGGTGCCTCATGTGCAGCCCCAGGGCGGTGCGAGCTCTGCTGGCGTCTCTGGAGTTTCCACTCCTCCAGGGTCAGGCCTAACTACACCCCCCCCCCCCCCCCCCTGGTCCATAGAGAAGAATGTACATATTAACCCTTGTAATTATAGGGGTAGCTAAGTGGGGTTGCGTACCTACAGAACAGTGCATTCTGGAAACACAAAAAATTCTGAATGAAGGCAAGAATAAGTCCGCTCTGAGTGTAGGCTCACAACGCGATTACTATACACAGCTAGCACACGCCAACATTCTCTGTAGTGCGACCACTTGTTTTTTTTCAGACAAAAAACTAGTAAGGACAGTTCCTTTGCGTCCTCTCTGTAGATTGCACCTTTCTACTCTTGGTTTAAAACGATGGATCACCTTCTCTCATAGATCAGGAGCTTGCGGATTTCAGTTGAGAAGTTAACTGCTCATGAGCATATCGCTGCATGTCTCTGTGGATGGCAGCGCAGCAACACCACTGCCCAGCCCCACGGAGCCGTCGCATTTACGACAGAAATTAACCCAATAATTCACCAATATGTGCAGGTACGTGAGGGTAAATTGGGGTTCTAGCTCAGCAGGCAATTTCTTCGAGGCAGGGGTAAAATGCGCGGCCGTGCCGCGAAAAAGGCGTGCATAAAACGGCCTATTTGGCCATTGTATAAAACACTTGTCCTTGAGGTTGAAGAGGGCTGTATCTGAGTGAACGGCTCCAATAAGCAAAAACAAAGTCCAGTAAAGTGTCAACTCTGTGTCTCTGTGTGTTCTACCTAAGCAGTGACG
Source organism: Melanogrammus aeglefinus (assembly GCA_900291075.1). Classification (NCBI taxonomy): domain Eukaryota; kingdom Metazoa; phylum Chordata; class Actinopteri; order Gadiformes; family Gadidae; genus Melanogrammus; species Melanogrammus aeglefinus. Next base: position 72,834 of record OLKM01002330.1, on the reverse strand, counting down.
CGCTGGTGTGACGTATTACGACTTGATGACGTAAGGTAAAAGAGGCAACCCTAACTGATTGGTGTGTTTCCTGAATCCTCGACGGCAGACTTCCGAGTCAATGTGTGAAGATCTCCCAACTTTCTTAAGGCATTTTTTTATGCCTCGAGAAACTAAGGTTTCTTAAGACGAAACGGAACGCTATGAATGGCTCCGAGACGGAAGTTGACGTCAAAAATGCAACTCAGAATGCTTTGGCGTCTGAGGATTCAGGAAGACACCCATCAGACCCAGTCGAGATGCCTGGTGTGAGCACAGGCCAGCGCACAGCATGGGGGGGGTGTACATGCTCTGGTACCATGCCTCAAGTATTGCCGAATGCAATACTTGAGCATGGTAGCAGGTGTGGGAATGGACTTTGGCACGTACAGATGCCCCCCCCCCCGCTTTTAACGACGGCTAACGAGTCCACCTCAGCGGTTTGTTGACACGATAGGCTCTGATGAAGGACTCTCTGCGGGGTGCCACAGGATTTGTGTCCATGCAAGACCAGAGAAAACCTATCATGAGACCACCACCCAGGAGACATATGAGGCTGATTTAGACATTCCCAACGACTAGCTATATCCCCATAAGTTGATTAAATGTCTTCACTCTGAACCAATCTGGCGCATATAAGTAACAGGCAGGGAAACCGTGATCGGGTTAACCATGGGTAAAATCTTGGAGGAAGGGGCGCCCTGGTGGGTTTTATGGAGTTTAACCTGGGTGAGAGGCAGTGGCCTGGGGGCACCGCACCACTAAATGAGCCCGCTCGGTGGACCACTGTGGGTCATGGTCCACTACTGCTGCAAGTAGCCGGTGGGCTCCCCAACGCAGGGCGTCGGTGAGGTACCAGCTCAGCTGAGTCCCATGAGCAGTGATGGTGGGCAGCCGTTTGGGTTTGGAGCCTCCATCCAGAAGGCCAGTAGCGCAGGAAGTCCAACCTTGGGTGCAGATGAAAGACGTAATAGGTTGGAAAGTTAAAATCCTAAATAATGTAAAATGGACCGTTTTTCTAGGCTAATCAAAAACATGCATGAGAAAAACACGGCACAGTGTTCAAACACAACAACGTCCTAACTAATAATCACAATTTCTCAATTATTACTTAATCAATGGACGCAAAAAACATAGCTATTGTAACGATTCCCAGGCTTCGTTACTGCCGAATGGAGGCAATGGCGATTCTGACGTCAACGTGTACAAAGCCACGCCCAGATTCCACATCAAATTTAAAAAAAAACGAATATGAAGAAGCAACTGTTGTATATATTTAGTATACCATAAAGATTTTTCCTCTTACCGTTGATTCGCGGAATACGTCTTTAGCCATCGTCGGCTGACTCGGATCACGTCCCTCCACGGGAAGCCCGAGTCACCGTGAACAGCGCCATGTCGAACACGAAGTGCTGTGGAACTGTCGCAGTACAGAAGCCACCGCTCGTCACCCAAACCCGGGCCACGTGGAAGTGACCCGGCGAGCCGCGGCACAGCCTCGCAACCTCTGACAAAGAGCACCACACAATGGTTAAAGATCCATTAGTATATTATTTTGGGGGTTAATAATGCATTTGGGTGTGTCCACCCTAGAATAGGGTTAAATATACCCCGTATTATTATAAACACTGTTTATTTTCTGAAAAAGCAGTCTTGTTTGATAATATTTGCTTTTAGGCCTCCCCTCCAGAGTTAGGCCAGTCGCTGTGGATTTGTCAGCACGCCCAATCTCGGTTGTGATGGTCGAATGGCTTTGCGCGTGTTATCTCAAAAATACCCCCTTACCTACGCCACCATCGGTGATCCAGTTGCTCGGACACAGCTTCGAGTTGCACATGTGACGTTATTTCCGGTCTCGGAGCACTATAGAGTTAATCTTCCGTTAATCTTTGTGAAATTGTTGTCATGTGAAATGCCGCAGAAAGCTCGGAAGATTTTCCCCACCTGCAACTCGGAAGGCAGTGTCCGAGCCATCTGATCACACCAGCAAAGGGGAAATTCGAAATGCATGTTATCAACCCCTTTAAACCTTTTTAAAACTGGACGGGTCGAATGGACACCAAAGGGGAGAAGTTTGAGGCTACCTGCTCGGTTTGTTTGTGTTTTATTTGAACACTTGGTTGTTCAACAAGGGTTATTTTCTTGAAGAGAACAAAATAAACAGGAATTTGTTATATTCCTTTGTGTGATCGAAGTCAGCCCACGATGGAACTCAATTGGGCCTACCTGCATTTTTGATATCTTCCTAATTCGGTCTCGGTTAAGGTTGCCATCATTCCCTGGGTTAGTGCGCGGTTTTGAACAGGTTCAGTTGCCATGGGAAAGGGCTCACAAGGCGTCGGTTTTTGTGACGTCAGTCGCCGTTGGGTGGGATGACGTCAGCGCGTCGGGTGACGCAGGTAGTGGGGTGAGAGTTTGATGGAATTCATGGGTGTCAGCTGGTATTTACTTTTTTATTTTTTTATATTTATTTTTTTATTCCAGTTCACTTTTGTTAAGTATTTATTATTAGGCGTTGGAAATGTGACAATGTCTTCTCTAATTAAGAACATCTTTTGATATACCATTCTTATTCCGTGGAGTTGCGAGGTTGCTTCCCATTAATGGCTCGAAATAAATATAACTAATTAATAAAAATATAATTATAGTAGGGTAGGTCTCAGCGTTTAGTATCGCAGGTTGATCGCAAGTCACTACACACATCTCTGCCACCGGACAGCCTTCTAATACATCACATGCATGCTGGCGAGCTTACAACCGATCTATGTCTGAAGATGACTATATTCGGCACAACAATAGCCCCACGACCATCCTACAGTCCCAATGGTAGACTACATGTTTGGTATGCACTAGGCTGCACAGGACACACAGGGCTTCAGGTGTGTCTAAGCCTCTTAATCCCAGTCCGACTGGTTTTCCTATTCCTCTCATCCGCGCGCGTTCACGGGCGGTTCATATAGCTGGATCGAAGAACGCGTGTACGCGCTGTTCTATTACCTATAGCCTCAACAAGTCTGCAGTTGTCTCGGATCACAGTGAGCCTACTTTGGATCAGTTTTGGATGCACTTTGTTCATTGCACGATCAGTCAGTTTGATTTGACTTTATTTTTAGGAGGGATGTGTTCATGCAGGTAAATTGCATTTATTACTTCACAGTTATGTTGTTGCTGCATTTACAATCAGCCTACATTGGGTGTTTAATGTGGTCCATAATATACAAGGCCGTTAACCTTGCCTCCGTTGCCGCCTGTAGGCCTTGCCGGTAAGAAGTGCTGTTGTGTTGTATTAGGGTCTATTATTTTGTCGCATCTGTCCAATTAATCGGTTTATGTGTCTGTTGTTGCGTTGTCTTGTGTGTGTGCGTGCTCTCCTAGTTTGTGCGCGTGTGTGTGTGTGTGTGTGTTGTGTGTGTGTGTGTTGTGTGTGTGTGTGTGTGTGTGTGGTGTGTGTGTGTGTGTGTGTGTGTGTGTGTTGTCAACCTATTATTAAATCCCACGCAACTGGTAAACAACAGGAAAGCACACAGACAGACAGGCAATGCGGAAAGCTAGACACACGTTACACACAAAACCCATTTATGGTTTGGTCGGTGAACATTGCCGATGATTTCGCCTTGAATGGAATTGTGGTTGACCAATCCACACGGAACACTCTGCTAAATCATCTTTGAAAACTATAAAGGATAGGCCTATTAAAACATGATCAAAACCATTATCTCAATGAGCCTGAACTGGTGACCTTGCCTCCGATCACTGTAGTGTGCTTGTTCATAGCAATATACATAGGTTATATAAAAGTTATTCAGCCATAACGGTATAACTATTTACGTTATGGCTGGTATATTACGTTAGGTCTTATCTGAAAAAAATCCTTGGAATTGACAGTGTCAATATATACAACGTGAGACCTCCAAAAGTTTAAAGATAACCAGCCATAACTCGTCTAGACTCGGTTACACTTACTTATTTTTTCAATTCTTGAGAAACTGTAACACATGCCCCCCTCCACAGGATGCCCTAAGGCCCAGACATACCCAGGTTGAGTGGAAGCCCCGTTACAAGCCTTTTCCCAATCTGGCTCTTATGAACTCACAAATTGGCATTGTCATGGGAACCTTTTAAGTTTGCAAAAGAGTGGAATATGGGGATAACATGTAACCGCTACTGGCTACACCAGACGCGGAAATTCACTCGTGCGGAAATAGAACGTTCACCAAGCGGAAATTTCCAGCCCATATCTTGAACTATCAACTAATCAACTAATCGAGGCCTACTTGCTATCTATAACTTTACACTTGTCTCGTCTAACGTATCTATCATCTATATACACTCGTCTCAAACAGAAAAAATACCGTGCTGTACAGGGAATAATTAGGGTACAGTGTGTCTGGTGTGATTATGCATGGCTTACTTTCTCTGAATGACGAGCCAGCATCTTGGTGTAGACTGCCAGGCGCGTCTCTCACTCTAGGGTCCAGTGGGCTAACACACCCACACACACACAACACACACACACACACACACACACCACACCCACACACACACACACACCCACACACACCACACACACGAAAAAATAGATAAACATTATGAATATTGAGTGAAGGGAAAGCAGTGCATTAACATTCATGGTCATTGGGAAAATACGACTGAAAGATGTAATCTATCTGATGTGATCTATCTCGATCAGGATCACAACCGAGTGCGAGTGTGTGTCCCTGGTGGTAACCATGATGCGAAGTCCTTCAGTTGAGGCCTTTACCTTCAGGGCCTATATGGTCTAGTTGGCTAGGTCATGGTTGGGACTTACTCCTCTTCAGGCAGCGGCTGGCTCCAGGGTGGAGCACTTCTTCAACTGCGCACCAGGTTCAGGTCGTCCTGGGGGACTCCATCAGCTGACGGAGGGGACCAGGCTCTGCCCCCGGGGCGTGGCTGCTCACATACTCCTCAAGGTCCACAGGCTCCACCACCTCAGGAGGGGGGACCTGCCAACCAAAGTGATGGCGGATAGACTGCTGCTTAACTCACCGGGGAAGGACGGCGCTTCGTGGCCTCGCAGCTCATGAGATTAAGGGGACTAATTGGTAACTCCAGAAAGAACGAGAGGGGAGACAGAGAAAGAGACAGGAGTGGGGACAGGGAGAGAGGAACACACTCACACTCAACACGCACACACACACACACACACACACCCACCACACAACACCACACCACATAGTGCCCTGCAATAGGGAAGAGATTATGTTCATTTTGTTATAATTAAACTGTGTATGGACGTGAACTGACTGAAATGTCAGCATTAAACATTGTAATTTAACCACGCGAGTGGATACTTCCTTGTCTCGTCTTGGAAAAAAGGTTATGTCCCTGTTAAAAAGGGGTGACAAGAAGGTAATACAATAATACATGGGCCTCTATTATATGATTTTAAAATACTGATATTAACAGTTTCTAGAACTAGCCAATATCCAGCCATACCGATCATTTTGTGTCTTACAAACAAGAAATATATATAAACAGAAGTCTGATAAAGAAATGATACATTTATAGACTCTTTGGCTTTACTTTAATCATGTGAATATGACGGGGTCTAAAATCAATTTATTATCAACAAATTGCGGTTGTGCAGCCTATAAACAGGTGTGTACGATTTTTGGCCTGTATATACACAATACCTTCAAAAAGTTGTGACACTTTCATAATTGCTCAATGATAATCCCGACAGGCACAAACAGTTGAAACAAGTTACCTTTCCATCAATTAAAGGATACTTAATTTTGAATAAACTCACAATTCAAAATTTTAATTTCTTCCAGTGATACCGTCATCCAGGAATAGGGCATTATTTGCATACCCTTGAGGAGTCAATATTTGCATAAAGTACATAATGCACAAATGTACAAAACCACCTTTATGTTAAGAGCATTCAGAACGGAACGCCTCCAATACGGCACGGTATTGACGTCCACCACTGCTCTAAAGCTGGTGCGCATCGCAGCGCCACTCATCACTACCACTGACATATTAAACAATGACACGAGAACCAGTGAATCGTACCGACATGGTCGTGCTGTCTCCCCATGCTGTCGGGTCGCGCGAGCCTCCGTGCCTTCGTCTGGTGCGAGAACCCGCTTTACATTGAGCTCGCCGAGTCCGCGCTCGGACCAAGAGTGGAATCCGAAGACAATCAAAATACTACTCGTGTTTTAACTAATTGTTTTTTGGAATATAACCTTATCATTTAACATAAGGTTCTCAAATGTGAACATTTGGTCGCAGTCTTGAGCCCTGCATGTAACCAATGACACCATCCTGCAATCGCCAAATAAATCCCTTAAACCATCTCAGAATTCCAAAGGCTTTCACAGACTTCAATCGATTGTTATGCTGCAGCTTTTAAATGCAATCAACCTTGAAATAAAGTTTCAAATCCAAAAAGAGAGTCATTGTTGAGTCTTTGCAAACTTTCAGACAACCAAGGGCATGATTAAATGTACATTAGATGGAACATTTGCACTGCTTGCCTTTTACAAAGGATGCGGCCCATATACAGGTTTGTTGTTTTCTCAAGCCTTAATGTTAGCAAGTGTGGCTTATGTACGATGCGGTGTGTATTCGCGTAATTACGGTATATATCTATCTAGCGCATCTTTAGTTGTAAATGCTAGCCGGCCTTAGCCACCCAGGAAGAAATGAAACCAAGTATGGTCGCTAGGTTATGGTGATGGGGCAGGTCAGGTTTTAAACTTACAGGCTGGGTGAACTCCTCCTCTCTTCTTTGGAAAGCTGCGGGGAACCATACTCTCTTACAACTTGCCTTTCTGACCTCTGAGGCGCCACCGTCCTGTGCATCAGAGAGAGAGAGAGAGAGGGTGAAGATGGGAGGGAGAGGAGAGAAGAGTGTTGAGTTAATGGAGAATAAATTGTTAGACTGTGGAAGTCATGATGAATACTTGCATCGGAAGCTACCAAAGTTAACCATCAAATACTAACCTTACTTTTTTTTTTTCTCTCACATAACCTTTTGTCAACCCTCTTGTTTTGTAGTGCCCTTACATTTTCTGCCCATTTGGCCAATAAGCTAGTGTACTCCTAACCCAGGGTATCTGCAGGTTTCAGCAAGTCCAAATTTAAGACTTTTTTAAGACCTTTAAATACCACCTTGAAATGAAATTTAAAGACCTAAAAACACGCGATGGTGGGGTTGGCAATCAGACGCGAGCCAACTTCGGAAACGGACGTCTTCCAGCCACCTGTCCTTGAAATTTGCACCTATCCCCATTGTCGGCAAACTAGCTAGCAAGCGCGCAGGTAATCGTTTTATATATGGAGCTAGAAGAAAGAACCCTCTCTAACATGTCCTTCCTGAAAAGTCCCTCGAGAAAAATAAAAAAAATACAATAGTCCTGCCTGCCGACAAATTTTAAGACTCTTGAGTTACAGTATTTAAGACCATCATATGACATTTTGTAAGCGAATTTAAGGACTTTTTAAGGCCTTAAATTTAGAAACATGAATTTTGGCCTTTTTTAAGACTTTTTAAGGAATGCGCGGACAACCCTGTAACCATTCCTTTGCAAGGCGAGAACTCTCTTCTGCATTCCTTCTCAATGCTTCCTTCCATTGGATTTTGGGGGAGTTTCAGCCTGCCTCTCTAAAGCCTTGGAGTTTAGAGTGTAACATTGCCCTTAATGAGGTTGTCGCTGATTAAAGGATACACAGATTATCATTGATTTTAGTTCACTTGGATCCTTTCTATTTCAGGACAACAGTGAAAGAGCTGTGTGGGTGGTGCTTCTTCTCCAAGAGACCTGGATTTATGTTTTAAAATCACTGCTATTCAAAAATGGCAAGTACTAAAATCCTTCAAGTCACGAAAGACATGTCCACCAAAACAAGTCACAATGACATTCCAATTACAAACGAGCAACAGATTCAGTGGTTAAGGGCTTGAGTGGAGAAAGGACCTGGCATTTGCCAAACCCTGAAAGCTCAGTCTAAGCCTTACCGGTATTACTCTGAAACTCTTGCTATCATTTGGCCCCATTCCTACCGACAACATCTAGATCTATCTATGCCACTATACCGGTACAAAGAAGCCCCGCAGCAGCCAATCCAAGGGAGGGGACGGGCCTCACTATTCCACCATTTAGTCATTAGTCCTTTCATCTAATGTGACATACAAGTGAACTTTGTTGTTTATTTTAATGTACAGCCACGAAATGAATGGGGTAGTGTAGGGGTTTAGGCATACTAGCTCGAGAAATGCCTACAGGTTAGCCTGCGGGGGACCCGGGGGCTGGAACCAAAATCCTTTCGGCTGGGGTCTCCATTCCAACAACCCCTAACTACGAGACGCTCCTACCTCCGGCGCCTGTAGGCAAGGGAGCAGGCACGGAATCCAGAACTTCACGCTTGCTCTTTATGGACCAACGGCAAATGGAAAGGCTTAACGCAGAGATGACAAAAGCCCAACAATTTGCGCAATCGTCTGGCAGAAGCTGCAAGCAGCTGCTCTTTTCATCATCAGTATCCCTCTCCCAGGGACAGGCAGCTGTAGGTCCTTGAAACTTTTAAAATAACGGCACATATGGTTGAATATGAATATGTGTGAATATGTGCTTGTGCAACGGTATATGCACAGATACTCGGGTTACGGGATTGAAAGATGTATGAATACATTGCATCGGGTGACTAGCTATGCCAGATCACTCAGTATTGTATTGCAGTGCTGGATTAAACATTTACTTCACAGACTCAAGCTCACAGAAAGATGTGGAAAAAAAACCAAACACCATCAAAAGCAAAAACACCATCTAGAATTCTCCCTTGAAACAGGAAGGCGCTCGCTCGACAGGGCTACAGCTGGACCCTTCTACACACACACACACACACACACACACACACACACACACACACACAACACACACACCACCACACACACACACACACACACACACACACACACACACACACACACCACACACCCTTTCCTGCATCCGGACGTCTCAACAATAGGAGCGCGTCTCACCTCTGGTCAACACAAGGCAGTCTACAGGAATGTAGTGCAGGACATTTTAAATATAGGTCCTTATTATTTCTCTGCAATGGCACTGATGCAGCAACAGAGAGAACCAATGTAGCCCTATACCAGTGTCAGAGATGACTAACAATTCAATTGCAAGTGGTTCGTACACTCGACATGACATGACAGTTAGATCGCAGGACAAGAACCACTTGATTTTAATCGGCAGTTCATTTGATTGCGTTCTTCTTTCCAACAGTCAAATATTGGTGCCACAAGAAGTCTGGCTAATTCTAAATAACAAATAACTACTTCAGGGTTATCCTAAACACAGGTTACAGTGACCAAGCCAGTGCCTGACTATTATTGTAATGTGTGTATAGGCTAACTTTAAATGAACAAACAAAGATTCTTGATTAGAGAAGAAAATGCACACACTTAGACCACGCCACGACGAACAATATAATGTATGCCGAAATCCCAATTTAAAATGTTACAGCTAGGAAAACGTGTCATGAGGATGTCTCAGGGGATAATCCAGAACGTGCCTGTAATTATATAGAGCATCCAGGCTGGCGATTAGCTCCGCATCACTTGTTGGCGCTGCTGATCACAACAACAACCTTAATTAACGTTAATTAACCTTCTAGACGTGGAAGTAATCTCTAATTGCCATGTTACAGTAATAATGTTGGTGATGTGTCTCGTTATTTCATGTGGTTTGTATAATGTGTGGAAAACACAAACATTCCAGCATCAGGATCTGGGGTGGGGGGGAACTCAAGCGACACAATCCACATCCATGTCAACACAGGGAATCGTTTGGATTACTTCTAGTTGAATCGGCGGCTATCTTCGGGTTCATGTCGTTATACGTCTAGGTTATACAGCGATACTATTAAACGTGTCTAGTTTGGTTCAGCATTCATTAAACATGTATCGCGATAACCCCTTTGCAGTCCACACAGACACACAAATCCTAGCATAGGCTACTGTCCAGCAGGACACCCCAGCCCGGAGATCCAGGACTACCTCTATCAATAACTTAACAAGTAACGAGCCTCACCGGTTAATTTTGTGGCGCAAACGCCGTCTCTCAGCTCGCTGATGTAGATGACTATGTGCGTGTCTCCATGTAGAAGAGACCTTCCAACATTTGAATCCGTGGGCTTACTTATATCTATCTTTTTTTTTCCTTCCACGGCACTGGCAGTGTCCGCAAGCTTCTCGGTCCTTTCTGTTTGGATTTCTCCAGAGTCAATCGTCTTTTCTGAGTGGCGCGGCAAGCCCCCGCTTGTCCTCCGTAGCGGATGGGAGCTGAACGGGCGGGTTGTCGCGGTGTCGGGAGCGGGTCGTCGTCGTCTCTGCAAAAGTGTGGGAGAGAATTCTCACCTGACCGGTTTTGGAACAATGAAGCACACCAGTCCTCACAGGTTTTGGGTTTCGCGTGGTTAAGTTTTAAAAGCCAGCAAATTGTTCTCACTCCATGATTTCTGACTCCATGACACATAAACAAAATTAAACAAATTAATATGAAATAACAAATTTGATACCATCTTTACATTTTGGTGTCTTTTATTTCTAAAGTTTGCAATTATGGATGCTCTTGCAAACTGCCAAAAACTTGTTTTTCGGATCTTCTTGAGGCAAGTTAGCGCCACTTAGCGGACTGACGATGCATACAGACGCGTTCTTTTTTCTATTGTTTGACCAGCAGATTGGCGGTATTCCACCGCGACTATCAAATAGGGCGTGTTGTCGCGCGGTATTTTTGTGTATTTGGCCTTATTGTCTCCGACAGCGTGCCTCACATTTTGCTAAGTCAACAACCATAACATGAATAAACAAATACCCGACGATTATTCAACAACATGCTAGGATTCCAATCGACAAGGATGAGTTAGTACATATTGTTTGCATCATACACCTCTGCATTGGCTCAAGGGTGTATGACGATATCTTATGATTATAATTATAATAACTACATATAATTCTATGCAGTAAGGAAAAAATGTGTTGTTGCTCTATGAGCTATTGCGCCTAGATAGTTTCATGATGGATCCACACTCTAGTCACAAATGTATACCGTGTAATTTACTACCCTGCATTTCCCATATCCCTCATTATATTCCCTACCTTCCCAACCCAGCGCGGCCCAATATCAGTAAATAATACTGTCTAACTATAAGATCGTCTCCAATCCCATAGCCCTTCTCCCACCCACACTCTAGTAGAATCCCTCTTGCCCCCCCGCTCTACTCTCTAATGATTCAGCACCCTGGAGAGAGGCTGCGGTATCCCAGGCCAGCCACTCCAAGATGGCTGATGAATGGCATGCACCGTATCGGAGACATTATGAAAAATGGAGAGAGAGCGAGGCAGAGAGAGAGAGAGAGAGAGAGAGAGAGAGAGAGAGAGAGAGAGAGAGAGAGACAGAGAGGTGAGAGAGAAGAGGGAGAGAGAGAGATGGAAGGAGATGAGAAGAGAGAGGAGAGAGAGAGAGACGAGAGAGAGACAGGGGTATGCGCGTGTGTGCGGGGGGGGAGTTAGCGAGGATAAATTCTTGTTTGTGACAGAGAGAGCGTGCAGGAGAGATAGAGAGAGCGAGAGGAGAGAGCACGTGAGGAGAGGAATTGGTAGAGGGGCATGTATGCTATTGCAGTGCAGCGAGAGATAGGAACCTCGGTGAACACAAGTGAAGGCAGAGTTGGAGCTTCCAGTAGCTAGGTTGCTGGCTCGCGGCGGTGCTAATGAAGATAAATGAAGCTCCACGTTCTCAGTTTGCTCTACATACAGTGCGTCTGAGCCCTGAAATACATTGTGTTCTTCATGCAACGGAGAACAGGGGTTTCGGGGAAATGAAACACATTACTTAGGATTGTCTCTGAGAGGACAGATGAAGACGTCTTATTGGTTTTAAAAATTGATGAATCAAATTTCCTGTCTAAAGGTGGATAACATTCAATTCTAGGAAAATGATTCATTGTTTTCCTCTGAGAATATGGTTATTCAAATTGACTCCAGTTGCTACAAAATGTTGTGTATAATTCATTATGAAAATGATCTATGTATTATTCTGGCATTCATACCTCAAGCCTTACACCTTATTCGTACACCTAATTCCGAGTCAATTTGGTCACGGTAATCTAAAACTTCTATGCATTTGAATAAAAGACACTATCAAACACTATCCATTAAACTGACACTGATTCTGTTTTCTATGACATTGCAGTGTCCTTGCACTGTGAAGACCACCGCTCCCACCCCCCCACCCCCCCCACCAGACCCCCCACCAGACCCCTACCACACAGTCTGCTACATGTGGGACAGAACCCACCTTGCCTTCCGTGCCCTTCACTCTCCCTCTCTCTTCTTTGCCTTTCTGCTTATGGAAGCCTTTCAGTTCCCCCGGATCGGCACCATTGTCTGAGCCCCCGCCTGCCCGCCCCCCCCCAAGCCGCCGCCCCCTAACCACCCCCATCACTGCTGTGTTAGCGAGGAAACAAAAGAGAGGGTGTCAGACACCACCCACCAGATCTCTTTCACGCCTCGGTTCCAGATGGGGTCTGCCTCTTTTTTTTTTCAATCCAAGGTTTTCTCCCGAAGCCCAGGAGTCCTCCAAAATGGACCCCCCCCCCCCCCTCCTTACCCTGCACCCCTCGCCCCCCCCACCCCCACCACCCTCCCCCCCCCGCCCCACCCCTCCCCCACCCCCTGCTCCCCTCAGCTGCCCGTCACCCACCTGCTCTCTCGCCACGAGTCGGCTGCACCCAGGGGCAGGCCTGCCTGGGTCCCGCCCCGACAGGGAGGCCCATTAAAGCCATTAAGCACTCTTTCCCACTAGAGACTGGTTCCGGGACATTGCTCTTTAACACAATTTAGTACCCCCGCCCTCCTCCCCCCCCCCCATCTGAAGAAAATAATCTCTGCGGCACCAAATCCGACCGCAGGGTTTGTCTTTTGGCACAATAAAAAAGTCCCATAAACTAGCCGCCATTGAAAGTCTGCGCAGAAGAGTGAATAATCGTTGAAAAAAAGAATCAGAATCTCTCAGACCAACAAAGTGTAATTCAGTGAAACCAAAAAACTAAAAAAAAGATTGCAAGGGGCTCATCCTCTTTTGTTCACGCTGGTGTCAATGGAGGAGAGTGGAATTACCTCGGGCTAGACTGACAATAGTAATCAATAATGCTAATGCTAATCTGCCCTTCTATCTCCTGGTAGTGATGGTGGTTGCCCCCTGTACGAAGGAGGGGGGCAGGCAGATGCTCTTTTGCTAGCTCGCCTCGACGCACCACATGTAGCGTCTCTCAGGGTAGGGTTTTCCAACCCCCTCCCCCCCCCCCCCGTTTGAACCTCCACACTTGGCTTGACCTTTCCCCTCCAGGGACAGAGGGCAAACAGCCCCAGCCCCGGCCCCAGCAGCAGCAGCAGCAGCAGCAGCAGCAGCAGCAAGATGCATCTGTTCCAGGACAGCTGTTGGTCCCATAATGTAATTTATCCTATGGATAGGAAGGGACGACTTAGGTAATCACTTCAGGATTGTTTAAAAAGAAAAAAAGAACCTGCTTAATTACTTTAGAAGGACCGGATATATGGTTTTTAACCAGCCGCCCCTCTCCCATTCATAGCAGTCAAAAGAAGAGAAAAATAATCATTTGAAATCATGATCTTATATGTGACTAAATAATAAAACTATCAGGGGGTCTGTGGTGTGTCGTTCACTCGGCTTTTGGGTTAGAGGGTGAGTGAGTGCGTTTGGGATGCAGGCATGGATTTGAAGAGGAGAAGCCTCAGATACAAGGAGCAGCAAGGCCGCACTTTACCCTGGGCTTACATTACATGGATGGGTGCTCGCTCTGCTGTCAGTCACTAACTAGGATTTATGGAAATATTCTCCACCCTGCTCACATCACCATCACCATCACCGCACTCACACACACACACACACACACGCACACGAAAAGAGATGGTTCATGTTTGTGAATATATGCAGATATATGCCGACAACAACTAACATGTTTACCATTCCCTTCTACTCTCCTTGAGTTGCATTCAATGTGTCCGCAGGAAGAGCTACCTCACCCGTCCCCCCCTCCTTCCCTTTTCCCCCTACACCCCACATTGCTATTACCAACCAAACACCCCCCACCCCCCCCACACACAACACACACACACACACACACACACACACACACACATGCACATGCACACACCCCCTTCCCACCACCCTGCAGTCCCTAAGGGTTCAGGCACCCAAATCAATTGAAAGAAAGAGAAGTATTCTGTGGACCTCCCCCTACATCTGTCGAGGAGGGGTGAGCATGGTTGGGTGGGGGGTGTGTGGGGGGGGGGGGGGGGGGGGGGGGGCAATATCAGTCCATCTGTCACAAACGGCTTCATCTTTGATGTGATGGAAAGTATAGCCTGTGCATGTAACCTACTGCCTCTATATCCCTCTATGCATGCATATTAGCTTACTGCTGTAATGGGGCCCCTATAGTCACCACCTACACCCCCCCCACCACCACCACCACCACCACTGTCCATTCCTCATAGCATCCGCAGTACAGTAGGGCTCTTTCTCTTATTACATCCACTAGCATGCGCTCGCAATCACCTTCCGCAAATGATGCTTTTAAGCAAAATAGCACTCAAAAGGAGAATTATTCCACTCTACGCATGGCCGGCCATCTCCATTTGTTAACGCAAATGGATTGGGAGTGTCGCAAAGGAGGGAATTTGCATGTCAACAGTTTTAATCGTTCTAATGTACAGAATGCTTTAATGAAACACGGGGGAGAACACAATGCGCCGGGAGGTAAGTGGTGACAAAAGGTGAAATGCAATCTGGAAATAACAGGGAAGAAAAGAGCTCCCTTTTCATATTCAAATCAACGCCTGCCTCTGTGTTCAGCACATGGGTGTGGTCACTTGATTCCGCTTGCCTCCTGAGCGGTCGCGGGCGTGTGACGTATGTGTGCGTGCGTGCGTGCGTGCGTCCGTTCTGTTCAATTACACCGCCTTGCGACTGGTCACTCCTCAGCACCAAGGCAAAAGAGGAAAAAAAGAGGATTCCCACAATGCAGCTTGCTTCGCCTGTAATGCCACACATAGCCTCTGACTAAACACAACGAGGACTAATACCATGATTTAGTAGGCAAGGAGGACCAAACAAAATGGCCTAACTGTTCACCGAAGACATAGACAGAGAGAGGGTGAGAGAGAGAGGGAGAAAAGCCCTATTTTTTCCCAGGTGCCATCATGCATCGTCTCTCTGAGTAGCAGGTAGAGCTGCAATCTCAGTCATTCATATTTAATTCCAGTGGAGCTTCCGGCAGGACTAATGTGCTATTGATTTTAAGGCTCCTATTACTGAGACAGGGGCGGGCTGAGTATGTGTGGGGGGAGAAGGAAAGGAGAGAGGGAGTGAGAGCAAAAGATTGAAAGAGGAGGATGATGATCGCAGGGGTAAAATATAAAATGGAGGGGACTAGGAAGTGCATGTTTCTAGGAAATATTACTCTTTCTTTCTGTTCCGGCCTACTGTCAACTATGCGCGTGTTTAATCGTTTTCCTTTGACTGGTAATGTCTTAGATAACCACCACGCAACATATTCCATAATAAATAGAGCAATAAATTGTGTTTATAATTTATAACAATTCACTATTTCAGCGATTACATAATCCATGAAGCCTAAATCATCGCTGGAAAGACATTTATAATTCCTTTTCATCATTCCGCGTGAGTTTGCCTCTCCCACATTTCTGGAATTTTCTTACTTTAGTCAGATCAGGGAAAAAGGGGTAGAAATTTGAGTGTGGAAAAAACGAGGGTTGTCTGAAAGTGTTGTGTGCTTATGGTCCCTCGACAGCAACTCAGACAGGACAAAATGAAAGATTAATAGCTAACATGGTTGGGAGTAACACATGGTGCCTGTACCGGGCAGGGTGGTCCCAATATAATACAGGACACACACACACACACACACACACACACACACACACACACACACACACACACACACACACACACACACACACACACACACACACACACACACACACACACACACACACACACACACACACACACACACACACACACACACACACAAACACAGACACATCCAAATACACACAAACACACACACACACAGACACATCCACATCCACACAAACACACACACACAAACACATACACAGACACACACAGGCACACAAATGCTGACTTGAGTTGAGTTGACATTGTGCGAATGTTATGAGTCAAATTTGAAAATGTTGCAATGTTACATTTGCAAATAACAAAACATTTTGGTTTCCAATGCAGGACAAAAATCATCCCACAATACAAAGAAGTCGGTGTCTTCGTCAAACAGTAAAACAGGGTGCAAAAGGGATGATTCAAGTGATGATGTATGGAGGAGAAGAAAAAAGGATATAATCAATAAGTAAAAAGATGACAAGAGGCGCCTACTCTACAGACCTCCTCCCACCCGCCTCTCCACTCTAATAATAGCCATGAGACAAGCCATCCAGACAGAGAGAGAGAGGTGGAGAGATATCCAGATAGACAGAGAGAGAGGGTGACCGTGAATTATAGAGAGAGAGAGACGGACCCACAGAACAAAAAGAAAATGCACAACAAAAACTAAACATAATTACGCATGTGGCCATTATCAACAAATGCCCTTTAAAAAAAAAAGACTCCTTTCATTTTGGATGTCCTCCTGAAAAGATAAATAAATCCTCCTTCACTGTGCAAATCCAATCGCCGGGAGCTTTCTAAGCCTACTGGAAAGAGTACTAAGCAAAACCTAGGACATGTTCTGCCTACCCATCCCCCAAATACACACTCATAGTGTCACTCACGCTGCGCGCACAGACGCACATGCTACAACAACAGAAGCCGCCATATTAAATTGTGGCAATTCCTGGCAGGACTAAGAAGGCATCTACTTTGATGTAGGAAGCATTTGGTTCATGCTAATCTCTTGACAGTAGCCGAAGTATGATGAGCTATTAGAACCAGAATAGACCATTTTTTTTTAGATAAATATGGTCTCATTTTTGACACCATCCTCGTAGTAGCTTTATCTTTCGTAAAGTTTTTATTATATTTTGCCTTGTTTGTTAAAATAACTACACAATTACTCTTTGTGTCTTTGCTGATTGCATCTTTCATGCTGATTGTCCAATTAGCAATACTTAACACAAGGATTCTCTTTTCGCACTGATGAACGCTTAAGTACGTCGTCCAAGTGTGTCAAGGCTCAAGGACGAGGAGGAGATTTGAGACGTGCCAAGAAAAGGTGAAACTAAACACTTGGGGCGACAACAACAATACAAGATAAAAGGGGGGCGCCTGAGCAAAGTTGTTGTTGGGACTCCGGGGAGAACCATTGTAACAGGACAGCTAAGCAGCAATCTTAAAGACGCCCTGGGAGAATAAGACAAACAGTCAGGAAGAAAAAATACCACCCCCCAAAAAACACAGGATTTAAAAGCGAAATGCAAAAACTTGATCCTTTGATTTTGCGGAGCACAATGGGGGGGTTTGGACGCCCCTCTTGTGGCCCAGGGAGGATTCAGCTGCTCCCCTACCGACCGAGGCTCTAATCAGAGGTCACAATTAAGCCCATTTATTCCCACTAAGTGTGAACTGTAAGTGGGGCTGCAGTCAGTCAATGGGCCCGGGCGGCTTTGAATCACAAAAGCCGCTTTTATTCAGCAAACAAAGCAGGCAAAAACACAAGCACCTAATGAGTGAATCTCACACTCTTTCCCTGTGTCCTTTTAGACATGCACACATACACACTCTGAGTAATACACACACATTCTGTCCCCCTCGCTCAGTCTCTGTGTTCCTCTCTCTCTCTCTCTCTCTCTCTCTCTCTCTCTCTCTCTCTCTCTCTCTCTCTCTCTCTCTCTCTCTCTCTCTCTCTCTCTCTCTCTCTCTCTCTCTCTCTCTCTCTCTCTCTCTCTCTCTCTCTCTCTCTCTCTCTCTCTCTCTCTCTCTCTCTCTCTCTCTCTCTCTCAATATCTCTCTCGTACCTCTCTTGATCTCCCTCTCTATCGCTCCCTCTTCCTCTCTCTCTACCCCCCCTCCAAACTGGCTCAAAAGCCCTGATGCACCCAGGCGGGGTTGAGTCACTGCTTGACAGGCTGGTGGGGGCGGGGCTAAGAGCGGCTGACTGACAGTAGGGGCTCCATCTCCATCCTCTTATTAACGCTTAACGAGTGCTTTGCTCATGCAATATTCATCTTCGCTAATATCATCCCAAGTTCTGAGCCAATGCGAGCGACTTATGTAAGGCAATTATGTAAAATATCAGACAGGGTCCACATCCAGATACTGACAGCTGCTGAACAATAAGAGGGAAACAAAAATAAAGGGAGATATACAGGAAACAAGGTGTAAGTATAAAGACACTTGGAACACTATGAAGAAGTGTAGAGAGTTATGGTTTTAACTGTAACTTTATTTTGTTTTTTTAATGGTATCCTGGTAACTTAACTGCTGGCCACTATTGGCAGGAGGAGGGTGCCAATAATGAAAAATAAAAACTCCTAGCATCAGGCCTTTTTGAGTCAGAGAAGCCAGAGGACTTCTCAAGGTCAGCCTGGATGGGGGAGGGGGGGGGGAAGGAAGGAGAGGGTTGCTTTTTTTCTATTCTTCAAGCATTGAGATCAACATTAACTGCGCGGTTATCTCCCTCTCCACACAACAGCCACCCCATTCTGTGGCAAGACGCTGTCACTTGTACTCAGGGTCCCTCGTTATTTGACAAGAGGCAGCAGCTACTGGACAGACCTGGACAGGCACACAAGCACAATACAGCCAAATACAAATCAAACATGCACTGATTATTATTTTTTTTTTTTGAAGAGACACGCTTTGGCCACCCACCCACCCATGCACGCACGCGACGTCACAGACCCCCCCTCAGGTCACCGCCCTTTGGGGGTCTGCTGCACTGAAATAGGTCATTTGTCACACATGATGTCCTGGGGCAGGGTATGCATTATAGATGAGACCAAACAGCCTGTCTCAGGGAGCACTCAGCGAAAAAAAGCTAGCGAAACAGGGAGGAGGCTGTAAGAGGATGAGGACTCCTCAGCCTAAGAATACTTAGATTTGTAAAAAAAAAAAAAAAAAATCCCACAAAATCACTGCCAGTATTTACATTTTTTTTTCTTCTTTTTTTTTGTTGTTAAAAACGACGGCTCGTATCTTAGCCATGAACGGCCACGAATGGATTGGATGGACATAAATACGTTCAGACGTTATCTAATTTGATATTCTCCATGTCTGCACCTGACCCTATAGTAAGCCATCTGCCTTGCATAGGATGCAGGAGAGCCAATGAGAGGTGAGGAAGTCCTCCGCTCATTCATGGCGTTATTCTGCACAACTGATTTCATGATTTGTAACACTTTATTCTCCTTTACCACTGAAGTGTTTTTAAAAACATGATTCAGATGCGCTGTTGTCATCATAACACAACTGAACTCTCATTAATGGAAAACATGGGGAAAGGAGAGCTGTTCTTACAGTTGTCCAAACATAAATCACAGTATGTGTGTCTGTGTGTCTCTATATCCCTCTCTCTTCTTATATGTAAAATATATATATTCAAAAAAGAGCAGGGGGACGATAGGCCACAAAGTGAAAGGGCTATGTGGATTGAAAAAGAGTGGGGTAAGAGAGAGAGAGAGAGAGAGAGAGAGAGAGAGAGAGAGAGAGAGAGAGAGAGAGAGAGAGAGAGAGAGAGAGAGAGAGAGAGAGGAGAGAGAGAGAGAGAGAGAGAGAGAGAGAGAGAGAGAGAGAGAGAGAAGGCTGTTGTCTTCTGCTGCACCCATCTGCTCTGAAAGTGCAGGTGGAGCCCCATTCACTCAGCTCTGCATGTGTGTGTTAAGAGGGGGGCAGGAAGAAAGGAAGGGCAATGAGAAAGTAGGAGGGAGTGGAGGGATGAAGGGGCAGGGGGTGCGGTGGCGGCGAGGGGCTGGAGAGTGTAGGATGGAGGGGTGTGGGAGGGGGGGGGGGGTGGTGGGTGTGCTCTTGGAGATCTCTCCTGAAGGGGGGAGCGAGGAGGAGGGGGGTGGTGGAGGAGGGGAGTGATGCGAGAGGAGCGCATTGCAATGGCTGCCGTGTAGTACCCTCCTCTTGCACAATTAGCCAATCAGCGGCGCGCTCTGCCAGCCAGAAGGATGCATAAAAGAAGAACATTGCAGCAGAGGCACAGAAGGAGACTGTGAGAGGAGCAGGGAAATACACACAAAAGCAGCCAAAGCAGAGCACCCTCCCCTGGACACACCCTGCCGAGGAACACTGCTTCTCTTTTTTTTTCCTTCTTCCCCCGATCCGTCCACACCATTTGGAGTGAAGGCTCTTCCTGGTCTCCAGACTGAACGAGAAGCTCTACCTCCCTATTTCTACCATACAGAGGACATCTAAAACCCCCCCCAGGGCTGAGATCCCTCTGGCGAAGAACTGTATTTTTTTCATTTTTTTCTTTTTGTTTTTCTTTTCCTTTGGACACGGCAACTCCAGCCAGAAACACTAAAAGCCATATCATATTAAGGCCATAGAACACAATACACACGCAACCTCCAGCCTCAAGACCAGTGCAAAGAAGGACCTATATCTCTTTTATTGTACGTCAAGAATGGTTACTGTACGTATGACTTCATTTCTTATTTTCTATTTGTAGGCAACATATGCTAGGAGTAATTTCACAATATCCTCGGTGGCAAACATACATTGCGGTCCCATTGTTGTTGATGAATATATAATACAGTATAAACACGCATTGTAACATTCACATGTATTGCAAATAATATCACCACTTTAGATCAGTATCAATATCAAATGTGGCTTTCATTTCGAAAACGTTTTGAAGGTTAGGGGCTTATGTTTTTGTCCAAAGTGTAGATGGGCTATTATTTTAAACGGATTAACGATCGATAGTGGCAATTAGTAATCTAATACTGACAGATGCGCCACGCGCGACTGCGCTTCAACCTGCGTCTCGAGGACGAATTCAATCTTAGCCCTGCCATTTTAGATAGCGTACATAGTTGGCGAATAAGGAATAGTAAATGAAGATAACTACGCGTCGCTGTTTTGAAGCGTATACGGCTGCTGAGATTAACGCCACAACGCTCCGCTGAAGGTTAAGGAATTCTGCAGGGTACGGGAGAGCTAAAAGGCAGCTGGGCGTTATGAGGGTTTTAAGGCCGCACGGAATGACAGCGAGGGGGGGGGGGCTTATTTGCCTTGTGCAGTGCAAGGATGCTCGAAAAGGGCTTTCTGAGACAAAACAAGATGCCTCGGAGGCTGAGGGCCATCGAGAAGAGGAAGAGAAAAAGGGTCGAGTCACTTCAGGAGGGGGAGGGGGAGGGGGAGGGGGGTGAGAGCGATTACGCACCCATTGGTTTGGATGGAATCAGGCAAGTCAAAATTCCTAAGGGTTCTCGTTGCGATGCGACCAAAGGAAATGGTTGTCTGGGAGACTTTCGAAAAGGGACACGCGCACATATACGTTTAGGTGCATAGGCCTATCCGTTTTGAGGCGTTATAGGCTAGCGCATGCAGGGGGGGTGGTGAGAGCGATTACGCACCCATTGGTTTGGATGGAATCAGGCAAGTCAAAATTCCTAAGGGTTCTCGTTGCGATGCGACCAAAGGAAATGGTTGTCTGGGAGACTTTCGAAAAGGGACACGCGCACATATACGTTTAGGTGCAATAGGCCTATCCGTTTTGAGCGCATATAGCCTAGCGCATAGCACGCGTGGCTGGTTCGAATCGTCCATCCTTGTTGGATGGAAGGACAACGGGAACGGTGATTAATTAGCTTTGATCGAAGCCGCCGACGGATGGACGAACTGGGCGTGTCTCGGCTGGTCTCGAGCACACAGAATTAAGCAGGCACGCGCTGGCGATTGGCCTCAAAGCCTTCATCTGAACAAATGCCCCGCGCTTGTTTAGCACTTGACATGGCGGGCCTATTTGACGGGCTCCAGCTGCCAGCAGGTGGAATGGGTTATTTTATTTTAGATGGTAGTGTGCAAGCGAAGGCAACCGTGTAAAAATGAGGTGTGTTGTGAGAACGTACCTTGCTTGATAGGCTACACGTGAAATACAGCTTGGATCAAATGCCCGTTTATTTACTAGAAACCGGCAGGACGCGTGCGCCTCGTGCTCTGCTGTTTGTAGGCAATGGGTTGCTTCATGCACGTAAAAAAAGGAAAATCCAGAAATGTGAATGATCCTATAGGCCACCTCAGAGGGATAAGGAGAAACAACCACATGCGTTGCGTAAAATAACATAAAATAAGAGAATTGCGGTGTAAATAATAAAACCTATAGGCCTATACGCATTGAAAATGGGAATATATCGAATGGCTTTGTTGTTGGTGTTAAGTTAAAAAAAAAACATCAACATTTGACAATAAAATGTACACACGTTTAGGCCTATAATAATATTTTCATTTTATGAAGTGAATTGAATCTGAGTCTGTCGAGCAGGCCCGTAGTAAAAGCCATTTGATCAGCCCCCCTTCCACATGGTCTGCAGTCCTCGGTGAGCATGCCTATACCGCAGTGCCAAGCAAATAAAACCGTTGAGTCAGATAACCTTTCCGAGTCCCTTACACAATTCAAGGACAACGGTAGAGCCGTTCCATGTGAACTGAACGATATATCCTCCGATAGGAATTGCGTGGTTAATATTGCCCTTTGGTAGCACTATTTTATTTTTTATAGTATGGCTATATAGATGGCCTATGGGTTACCTGCAGTGAAACGACAAAGACGTGTTTACTGAAAGCAAATTAAGCCCAAAGCTGTGTGTAGTTATGTAAGCAGTCATTTGCAGGGCCTCTCGTTGTCTACACAGCCGTCCATTTCCACCAGAAAAAGGGCAAAAGGGAGAAATAAATAATCGTATCATCTGATTAGAAAGAATAGTGGGATTGGACAGAAAAACAGAAAATGGCTATTTGAAAACGTGGCCCTTTATCGAGATGTTGACTTTATCGAGCGAGGAGAGCAGCGCTGGCGACTGTAACATTCATTGTCCCCGGAGCGTCCTGCACCCCCCCGGCCGCCACGACACAAAGCGCCACTGTTTACATTAATATTCATAGTGCTGCCATAGTCTCGGCGCGCGAGAAGAGGAGGAACGGGTGGCTCTTTTGTTTGCTTGTTTCAATACGTTTATTCAGCGGAAAGGAAAGGGCGCTCCGTGTCGTAGGGGAAAGAGCAGAACGACTCGCTTTTTAAAAAAGTAACACAAAACAATCGATCTTATTTGGGGGTATTGATTTATGTCATTCTACCCCCAAAAAAATGAAATACAGAAAAATGACGTAAACTGTCATTTGTTGACAGAAAAGTTTTTAAGGTGTAAAAAGAACGAAAGGACTCGATGGGCTTAACAAAATCAATGGCTCTCTGGCCTCACACGGAATCGTCCGAAGGCCACTCCCTTTTCAGCACGCTGGGTAGCGCCCCGAGTACAACGTCTCCTAGTGGCACTCGATGTGTGGCGATGTCTGAGCATTTAAATATATTTTTGGTAGTAAATATTATACACATAAATAACGTATTTCATGTAAAGGACGGAGAGAAATCGCTGGCAAAGCTAGCAGTGGTGATTCCTGTGTCTGTGTTGCTTGACATATGCCATTGTCATCCCTTAAACTGCAGTGTGGCTAATGCCCTTTGTTTGGGATAATCCTGTAATCTGTTTTATTTAGAAGGCTCATTTACACTCCACACCAGTATTCAGTCCAAAACAATGCCCTATATGAAGAGAGTGTTGTCTGATTAATAAAATATATTTATGTTTTACGACACAAATGGTAAAATGCAATCATGGAAGAAAACATGACTCTTAGTGTAAAGTGCCCTGAAATGGCAGTGGATAAAATTATTAACCATGCATATGTAATATTTCGGTTACAATACAATCTTAGATGATATATAACAAACCTAATATTCAATTGTTATACATGCACTGTATAGCATCAATGTCGATCAATTCTATCAATGCTAATATTTTGGCAGAATGCTCGAAACAGAAACAGACGACAAGTATGACACCAAAAACATTAGCATTTAGCCATGCCATTTCTTCAGTGTTTTCTAATTGAAAAGCACAGAGTGTGTAGGTGGTATGTGTGGTTGGCAGGGAAGGCAGGACTCTTGTTTGCGTGCAAGTCTGGGCCCATGTGTAGGCGATGCTGAGGCAGTACATAAAAAATGGAGGGCGTTCTTACAGACCCCAACACAGGACATTTTGGCCCGGCCTGATCACTCATTAAGTAATGATGATTTTATGACGTGAGTATGCCTATTGGCATTTTATATCATAACAAATAATGCTTAAGGGGCCCTTGCAATTTTGTGATTGTATGATTATACAATTGTATAATTTCACAATACATCACCTTTATATATATAAAGCAAATGTATGTAACCATTTGAAATACCCTAATTATTGAAAGAGTGCCCCTTTTACATTATTCCTTAACATCTATACAGGAACTATCCATTTAACTACATTAGTTGCTTCCCTGCAGATATTTCAGTTGGAAAGTCAAGTTTGTCCTGAAAAGGATTTTCCTCCATGATAAGTTTGCCATATATGTATGAATACACATACATTCTGTTTTTATCTCAGAAATCAGATCACGGTACAACAAATTGGCCTGCTTACAATGAATAAAGCACACTTCTGTCCAAATGTTCAAAATTGTCAACGTTAATTGACAATACAACACATCATACATAATATAAATAATCCAGTAGTATTGTTGTGCATTAATAATATTTACGTGATATATTGCTATTCTAGATTGCCTTGCCTTGAGCTTGGATGTTATTTTTGGACTGCTATACATCTCTGTGGCTGTGTGTATATGTCTTTGTCTTCTCTCTCTCTCTCTCTCTCTCTCTCTCTCTCTCTCTCTCTCTCTCTCTCTCTCTCTCTCTCTCTCTCTCTCTCTCTCTCTCTCTCTCTCTCTCTCTCTCTCTCTCTCTCTCTCTCTCTCTCTCTCTCTCTTTTCTCTCTCTCTCTCTCCCCCCCCCCTCTCCTCTAGCTCCTGTACCTATCAGATGTTTTCACATGTCAAACTGACTTATATTGCATGCAAACCCATATACACTTTATACACCACAAGAGAAAGCATTGCCTTGCATTTATATTTTCCTATGGATACTACACACACACACACACACACACACACACACACACACACACACACACACACACACACACACACACACACACACACACACACACACACACACACACACACACACACACACACACACACACACACACACACACACACACACACAAGTAGTTATGCCATTAGAAACAATGGCATCTTTGAGTGTCTGTTACCTGGGCAACCTGGATATAGCCAAGGCTCAAAGCAAGAAAACAAGGAGAGAATAGGGGAAAAATCAGAGCAATGCTAAATTGTACCGCATGATAAAAGCACAGAAACAAAACTGAAAAACTGTAAACATGCCTTCGCTAAAATTATAAACTTGAATTTGATTATCGAACCAAAGAGGCCACACCCTGATATATACGTTTTTCTAACTTGCGTCTTCAAAGTATGCTGGAACACATTTAGGTTTAAACAAAAATAAATACTTGAGAATAGAATACTACTTGACAGTTGCTAGTATTATTCACGTATACTGAAGCTTACCTGAAGCAGCACATATTTGTCAGGTGTTCCTTTGCATTTGTAACTGAAACATAGAGCTATTTTAAATCAATAATTTGTCATTGTTTTTGTAAAATTCATTTAAATTAAGCTTTGATGAAAGTCAAGAGACAACAGAGATCATTTTAAATTAGCTACCATTTGGTCAAAGATTAAGCTGATACATATCTCCCACTAGTATTTGATCTCTGTTATGTTCTCTGTATTATTAACATGGTTACAATAAACTTAGGTTATCAGTGATAATAGAGACTACCGAGAATTTGTAGGATTCTTTGACCAACACTCTGATTTCTTAAAAGATCTCCTCTGGATCATATTAATCAAAACAGTGTCCTGAAAAATAAAAAGCAAACCAAAGAATACAAGAGCGACAAACACACAAGTGAGGCGCAGTAGTATATAGTACACAGACAAAAAAAAAAAAAACACAACAGGACCATGAAAGAGCTCTGAACCAATCAGAAGATTGAGGCTAGACGACAAATGTCTCTGTCTCTTTTGTCTGTTAACTCAGCCAGTGAGTACCCTCCCCCATCCCCATCATCTAACTGTCCAATGACGTAATGGTGTTTGACCCTGGAAGAGGAGTTGGGGGAGGGGAGTAGTAAGGGAGGCAAAGGACTGTGACATCTGCAGCACTAGAGGCAGGCGGCAAGGAAGGAGGGAAGAAAGAGAGCTGTGGTGGGGTGGGAGAGAGTGGGGGTGGGCTGTGTAAATGGCAAATCAGATTTTTATATATCCGGCTCTCTGCTAGCCACACAGTTAACCCGTCACTCAAAAGGCTGTGGCCAAATCCTACTGCTGAGTGTGATTTAAATGTTGGCACCAATACATCCAGTTTATCGGTTTCATGTGCATTAATGCAGCTAAATAACAACCACGGCACTATTGATGTACAAAAACCTTTCCCTCAATGTTTCCTGTGTGGGCTGGAACTAATGGCCCTCTCTCCATCAGCAGATAATCAGCACCATGGAAACCCAGGTGTCCAACGGTCCGAGCGGAACTAGCCTACCCAATGGTCCAGTCATCAGCACCAACGGTGCTACGGATGACAGCAAAACCAACCTGATTGTCAACTACCTGCCCCAGAACATGACCCAGGAGGAGTTCAAGAGTCTGTTTGGCAGCATCGGTGAAATCGAGTCCTGCAAGCTAGTCAGAGACAAGATAACAGGTGCCGATCACTTGAGCATTTCAACAACTCATGGTATGTCTGAGTGCAATAGCTTTGAGGGTTTGGGGAATCGCTCATATTGACATGTTACGAATCATTTCGTCGTTTTCAGGCCAGAGTTTGGGCTACGGATTTGTCAACTACGTGGACCCCAACGACGCGGACAAGGCCATAAACACATTAAATGGTCTAAAACTGCAGACCAAAACAATAAAGGTAAGTGCTTCCTTCTACATGCTTTTTATTCACCCTCTTAAAACGCCTCATTCGATCGGGGAGGAAAGTGCGTCGGAGGTTGTGTGTGTGTGTGCGGAGAGAGGCCATGACCGTGACAGACGTGAGGGAGGGAGGCAAAGGAGGCAGGGAGGAGGGGGAAGAAAACGAGCTGGAGTCAGAGGGGAGTGGTGGGCCAGAACAAAGGAAGTGAGAGGCGAGCGAAGGATTGACGGAGAGGGAGAGAGTGGAGGTCAGGAAGCAAGAGGGCAGGCGGCACGCAGAGATGATTGTGATGGAAATGTAATTAGAAAGGCCGACGGTGAGGCATGGCGGGTCAGTCCAGGTTACCCCATCTGCCACCAATCTGAGCTAATTAGCGGCTTCTTTTGTCCACCCAAAATGTGATGAGGAGAAGAATAGGAGTGTGGGGGGGGGGGGGGGGGGGGATGCAGAATATTTGACATAAGTCCCCCTCCCACCACCTGATCAGAAGTACATCAAAGATTGAGAAGCAGGAGCAGGATGAGAGGGATTGAATGTCTGATAAATATAGCCAGCCAGGAAAATCAAGCCCCAGCTGTACAAAGTGAACCTATTGACTTCTGGCTAATCACACACACAAGCGCTCCACAAGATGGGATACAGGAAGAGATGATTTTCTTTAAAAGGGAACATAGTACATAAAGGCATGATAGTAATTTTGAGTAATATCCTTCTGGCGTAACAATTCAAATAAAAACACAAACAAATATGGATACCCATCCAGAAAAAAACATATTTTCGAGTATTAAGATCTTGGTAAGACTATTGGTAACTTCAGCATACAAACAGTAAAGATGGCGATTGGGTAAGATAACTTGTTGGATGTTATGATTTATGAAACAAAGACCATATCCACTGATCATCAGCCCAAGGAAGGGCTTGGGAAAAATAAAGAATCTACAAATAATGATAGACTAAGCTCAATGACAAAGCAAATATCAGACTCCACATCAAAAGCCATCAGCAGAGGTCTGGATGAGTGGGGGTTGCAGGAGAAAGTATTGGGGGGTGGGGGGGGGGGGGGGGCGTTGCATGGGGAGCAGAATGTCAATGACAGGATTAGAGCCATATGGGCTGCAGGCACCATCTGTACTGTGGAAGCGACAGGGAGAGGGTTAATTATAGGGCAGTCTTCTGCTCCCCAAATGCAGCAACTCCCCCCTGATCCTGCACAGCACCCTAATCAGTCCACCACACATCCCCTCTCTCTGATGCGCAGCCTGTCTATCTCCGCCACGCAGGCTGCTGCTTAGCCCTGACGGACACGGGCAACGCAGCTGGGTGCATTGAGGAGTAATACTGAAAAAAAACACTCAAATAAATGTCAATGTGTGACAGCGAAAGAAGGCTGTTTAATAATGCAATAAGAGTGTGTACATATATATATATATATATATATATATATATATATAGATATAGATATAGATATAGATATAGACATAGATGTAGATATAGATAGATATTGCTATATATAGATATTACTATATATAGATATTACTATATATAGATATTACTACATATAGATATTACTATATATAGATATTACTATATATATATGTATTACTATATATATATACATATATATATATATTTCTATAGATATTACTATATGTATATTATTATTAGTAATAGTAATACTATAGTTATACGATGTAATACAATAGATTATATTTACTTTAAGGGTCAGGGCAATTTACTTATTCTATTTAAAACGTCTATTTCAAGCACACTAGTCGTAAAAGATTTACTTCAATATTTAAAGTGATTGGTATCGGCACACAATTAAACTATAAGTCCATAGTGTGTGTATGCTGGTGTATTTATAAGGGGAGCAGTAGAACGGCACACACACACACGGTGTGTGTGTGTGTGTGTGTGCTGTTCTAATGTAGGTTGTTTGCTGGTTGCCAGTGGAGCCGCTCTCCCCGAGAGGATAGAGACAAAGGAAAAAGGCAGGCAGAGGGAGGTGCCGATCGGCCTATCTCAGGCAACATTCACACCCTCACAGCGCATTCACACACAACACAACACAAACACCCCACAATACACCGACTCACATTATCTCTCATGGACACACACCTTCTGGCTCTCATACACACACACACATGCACACCATGCACACACACACACAACACTCACACAAACACACACACACACACACACACACACACACACACACACACACACACACACACACACACACACACACACACACACACACACACCGACGCGTATAAATGTATAACTTTAGCTATCAGTCACTATCACACCGTTCCCCACAGGGATGCCCAATGTGGACGACAAAGGGACTGAAAGACAAAAGGGGGAGACTAAAAATGGCTAGGCATTGAAAGACAAGCTCATATCCTGTGGTCAATGACTGATGGTTTATTGTGGAGAGTAGTTCCTATAAGATATATATAATGCTGTCAGTACAGGTCGTTTGAGACAGAGCAGTACTTCAATTAAGACTAGGGGGTAAATAAATATGCAAGGAAAATGAAAAAGTGAGAATGCGTTATTAATCCAAATAAAAACACATACACAGTGCAAAGCTAACGGGATTCTTGCTGTGTTTAGTTCCATTTTGCACCGTTCTTACTCATGATTCATGTGTCTTAGGTTTCATATGCCCGGCCAAGCTCGGCTTCCATCCGTGACGCCAACCTCTATGTCAGTGGCCTCCCAAAGACCATGAGCCAGAAAGACATGGAACAGCTCTTCTCCCAGTATGGACGCATCATCACATCCCGCATTCTCGTGGACCAAGTCACAGGTACAGACTTACTTCATGACCTCCCTGTCCCCCCCCGGTCTAGCCTAGGGTCTTCATCCCTGTCTTGAAAGTCTTAACTAGCCACTATGATACAGCATTGGACCTGGCTAGCCGTTGTGGCCCGGGCAGTGCCCCCCTCACCCCACAGGGACTAACGTGGCTTGTTCTTCATAACCTGGAGCAGGCATATCGCGGGGAGTAGGTTTCATCCGGTTCGACAAACGGAACGAGGCGGAGGAGGCCATCAAGGGGCTGAACGGGCAGAAACCCCTGGGTGCGGCGGAACCCATCACCGTCAAGTTCGCCAACAACCCTAGTCAGAAGACGGGCCAGGCCCTGCTGACCCAGCTGTACCAGACGGCCGCCCGCCGGTACACAGGTCCCCTCCACCACCAGACCCAGCGATTCAGGTACTGAACCCCCATGCCCGGCCACCTTTCAGACACTTTGCCTCAACGCCATTGTTACTAATACACATCACTGTGGGGAAAAAACCCTATGATTGCACTTGAGGATAAACCACGGTAACCGTTGGATACGTTTAAGTTCAAACGGCCATCCAACCGATTCCCCGTGGCGTCATGTAACACAGGACGTTATTTCAATGTATTTGGTAATATATATCTCGACCGAATAAGGAGTTATTTTAAATGAACACAACCAAATTACTGAAGTGTTAAACATACAGTATGACGTTTTTCAATGTAGAGGGAGGTTAATGGTGCTCATCCTGTTTCCTTCTTACTCTTTCTCTCCGACTTTCTTCGAAACTGCAGCATCATCCCACCATTTGGAAAGGGACCAGATCCAAATAACAGCACAAAACCAATGTAAGAAACCAGATTTTGGCACAATAACAATAAAAAGGACCACAAATCTGGGTTTTAAATAACATCATGTTGACCTCTTTCAAATCAAATTAAAGCTAACTGGTGTGTTACTTTTTAAAGTATAGGCATTTTTGTGGAATTAGCGCAGTCAGGATTTTGTACTATCTGACCGTGCTCAGATTGAAAACTAGAGGATTTACAACTCGACATAACCAAAATTAATTCTCATCAGTTTGAAGCGCATCACTTCAGCTAGATCTGCCTCAGAGAATTAGGTGGCAGAGAGCAAGTGGAGCGATCCAAAGTCCATATTCAAAACAATTTCCGGGTAAAGACAATTCCAATAAAGTGAAGATTTTAAATTAACACTGAAAGATGAATTCCAAACCAAATGCATACTCAAATGCGGTAACTGCCGTTGCCACATCATCAGTTTGATGCTGGGATGCGTTGGACGGCATTATGCATTAAATGCTGCAACCACGTAAAGGGTGCCCTCTAGAGCTTGGTGAGGGAACTGCATGTGAAGTGAAAGTCCCCCGTCCTTGCAGAGCTCACCACTAACTTCTCCATCCCCTTCATTCTCCTTTTTTGCATTGCAGACTCGACAATTTACTAAACGCCAGCTACGGAGTCAAGAGGTAAATGCCAAAGGTTTACGATCAAAAGCATCCACATAAAAAAAACCCAGAAAAAAATAGAATCAATCCTCAGACAAAGTGCCCGGAAGACCTCCTGCTGACCTCCTTTTAAAAATGCAAGACAATAGACCCTAATTTCCTATTCACTCTGGGCAGTGCCTATGTGAAGCTACGATAGCTCTCAGCAGAGTAGCGTCTCAGACAGGCACCTGACAGCAGGGTATTCTGGCATGGCTTGGTTGAAACCCTTTTGTTCCTTTTTTCCGTTTTGATGAATGGAACTGATTTTTTTTCCTGTATTTCTTTCTGAACTAACATTGTCAGTTTCAGTTGCTTTAATGTCCCTTTTTTCCACCAGCATGGATACATACCAGATTCCGTTTGCGTCTCCTCTGTTTGCTCCGGTTTTTTTCCATATGATTTGATTCTGATTTGCTTTTCATCCCTCTCTAGGTTTCTGTGTTTTGTTCGATATTGTGGTTTCTGTCCGACATAGTGATTTCTTACGTGTCTTGATTTTTACAGAGGCTTTGGTCAGCAGAGACATTGACTAAAAAAATATGCAGTTTGTGTGGGCGCCCATGTGCCAGTGCACGCAGTGCTATTTTACATGCAAGCAGGTAGTTTGCAGCCACTGTGGTGCCCACACACACACATATATTTATCTACTTTACACAGCCGAGGGGGCTGAAGATGGAGGTCCCCTGACTCCGTACATGACTACAAAGGCTTAGCGTGTATTCCCAGCTGCACGTGCCATAAGAGACAGTATAGAGCGCTGGATGCTGTGTGGAACTTCAGAATGACACCCATGGTAGTTCTCCTTCTCTCCTTCCCAGATTCTCCCCCATCACCATTGACAGCATGACCAGCCTGGCGGGAGTCAACCTCACAGGGCCCACTGGCGCCGGCTGGTGCATCTTCGTGTACAACCTGTCCCCAGAGGCGGACGAGAGTGTGCTGTGGCAGCTCTTTGGGCCCTTCGGTGCCGTCACTAACGTCAAGGTCATCCGTGACTTTACCACCAACAAGTGTAAGGGCTTCGGCTTTGTCACTATGACCAATTACGACGAGGCGGCCATGGCTATCGCTAGCTTGAACGGCTATCGCCTGGGCGACCGTGTGCTGCAGGTGTCTTTCAAGACCAGCAAGCAGCACAAGGCCTGAGACAGATGGGTTGCCACCACCACCAACATCATCTCCTCCATTCTGCTTAGAGTACTTGAGCTAGCTCACTGCTACATGGGCCTCGACTGGGTCTGTCTCTCTCTCTCTCTCTATCTCTCTCTCTCTCTCTCTGACACACATTCATAATAGCCCTTCAAATTCCGACATGCTTTAGCAAAACACACACATACACACGAGTCCATACACACCAGGCAATGAGACATATCTCAAATCAAAGATACAGAAGTCAGAGTTTCAAAACACACTCAATAGTGGAGTTGTTCCTTTTTTTTTTCTTTCTACACAACATGCTAAACTTTCCCCATATTTGCCTGGATTGAATTAGTAGGCATGAGTGGTCTTTATAGGGGGTGGGTATGAGAGGAATATATAAAGGAGACAGTCTAAAGAATGTGACAGAGAATGTGTGCGGAGTGCTTTGATTGAATTCAGGCAAATAATGATATAACTGCTGAACAAAACGATCAAAATTCTAAATGAACGATTATGTGCAATTTACCCCAACTCTTACCCCCTCCATCTCTCCTGTCATCTTGCCGGAGAGGATGTTGTCACTTTTTTACACTTGGGCATTTTGAATCAGCGATTCTTTTTAGATCAAAGTAAAATAAATTTAAAAAACAGTGTTCTCTTATATACGTATATTAAAATATAACTATATATTCAATATTTAAGGTGGTTATAATAGCCGAGTATGTAAGCATTTTCTAGAATCTTTGACTGCTGTTTCCAGAGTCTGCATTAGGTGGTGCCTAGTGTATAGACAGTTTCTCTACCATATGAGAGCTTTTGCTCAGACCCAATACTGAGGTTAACAAATGGATACTGGTCACTCAAATGATTAGCCTGATTAGCCATAATGAATGCTCTTCCCTTCAGAAATCTCCCAACTACAACACGCAATTTATCACATATCTAAATAGATTGACAAGGATTTGAAAATATTTGCCCATCAAAGTGATGTTATCTATTCACATATTGAATTCAAACACAAGCAGACTCTGCATTGTGCCAGATGATAATGATCATTTGTTTTTATAATTACAATAAGAAAGGCAGGGAAAACCTCTTCCACCACAAGAGAATTTAAAGACAAATACCGGTTTTCCACTTTTTGAATACGTTTTTGACATTTGTAAAGACATTACGACATGAAAATAACATAAATATACGTCAACAGAATGTGTAAAGATTTCCCAGATTAAACAGGCATCTGATTATTTGTATAAAACAAAAATAAAATGGGTGGATTCCAATTTGCCAAAAGAAATATACAAAACTCAAGAACACCAGTATTTGTCTTTAAACTGATGCTCAAAAACAATCTTTTCTCGTAGACGAGGCAATAGTTTTATATATCTATACGTGGAATAAGAAAACCTCTCTTAAAACTAAAATGCATACAGCAAAACGAAAATCCCTGCTGTTCCAACACCCTGGATCTGAACAATGACCACCTGACAATAATCGTATTAGCACTAGGGAGCCCTAGAGAAAACAGCTTGTTGCCAGCTCCTCGGGCTTCTCCAAACTGTTTTGGTTTTAACCCTTCAAAAGCTCCTCAGATTAAAATTCTTGCTCTGTAAAAATTGGAATAGACAAAGACAAATCAGGCCTAGCATTTAAAAGACTGTCTTAAAATATGCTTGCGTTAATACACTACCACCAATAAAGTATATCTTAGCGTATCTGCCCCCCCCCCCCCCCCTCCCCTAAACCCAACAGCATGGAAATGATCTGTGGTGGTATCACTGATGGAACATTATGCCAACTACAACCTGTCATGCTGAACTATGTGTTAAGAAACCTAATTTAGGATCTACCATGGGAAGAGGTATTGTCTTCAAATACCAAGTTGTCTGCACATGAGAATAGAAATAAGGTCAACTATATTCAAGACATTTTTGCTTTTCTAAATGACGCTGTGTTAGCCAAAGAGGATGACGATCTCTTTGAAAGGATTACATTAGAGATAAATCTATTTTTATACATACAAAAGAACAAGACCTTGTGCTGAATTTTTACAGATTCTTAAGCTTGGAAAAATTGGGGCGATCGCATGGCTTTTATTTAAACCCTCGGATCTTTGCAGAACGATGGGGTAAAAGGCATGTGGTGTACGGGTGGGCGTTAGGGAAGGGGCAAAGGAAAGTTGTAACTCAAACTTAACTGTTCAACCATATCAAAACAATTCAGACTTAGCAACAAAAAACAAAGTTGATGTATACAAGTTAAACAGTTGGGGTTAAAACCTGATAGATGTTTCTACATCTTTACCTTACAGTGTGCATTCACACTCAATTCTCTCATCTCTAGGTTGTGTACAGTATTGCTACAATGATGGTGCAGTGAGCTAAAAGTGCTTTGACTTGAGAATCCCAGACTAAGCTGCAGTGAGACAGTTTCATTGCCCAGATGGAAAAAACATAATGGCAGATTGCAAAAAGTAAGGTTAAAAAGGCAGATTCATATTAAACATTGATTCACATTCATCGCAATTGGGTAACTTTAATATCCGCCAATGAATTATATGGCAAGCCGGTACCAAGGCCAAAATTATACTATCCTGACTGCAATTGTTCCACTAAGCGTAACTCTTTATTGAATATGGACCCTCTATAACTTATGTTAATATTTTTGAGCATCACAGTTGTGCATATACCAAAACTAATGTCAATCAAATAAAATATAAAGTAGCAACAAACCCCATTTGCACGTTTCATATAGGCTTCGAGATCAATAAAAAGTCATATCAAATATAATGTGTGAAATCAGATCACCTCCCGACAAAACAAACAGTAAATATCAAGTGTAGGACCCCCCCTCCCCCCCAATATTGATAGTGTGGGCTTTTAATTTTTTTATTAATTCTTCAAACTGGAAATATTACAACATGATGGAAATGTACCATGGACTTTTTCAAAATTATTATTATTAATCATACCATTTCATTCCCAATTATATCCAAATGATTATTGGTGGTGTGAGCAGTGCTAATCACATGAAAGGACTTATAGTAGCTATTTTAAGTTCAGGCCATGCAAGAGAACAGGTAGCACAGAGAGGTGAGCATTTGGCCTGGCCTTGAACTGGAAACAGACAATAGGCAACGTTAACTAGAGCTGTTGACCTAGCCATGTCCAGTCTACTATGTCTTAACAAGAAACGAATCAGTGCAAGATGGAGCCGTCACACACAGTCCAAACAGACCCTCGTCACTAACATAATATAAAACAGTAGAAAGCCAGGATGATGGCAGGAGACCACCCAACAACACCGCTTGAACAGCAACAATAATCATTTAAACAAAAAAGACAAAAAAAACAACCTTTCCTATGGAACAGTAAGTGCAATGTGCTTTGTTTTTATATTGACTGAGAACAAATGATATATATTTTTTAAAAAACAAATTAAACGTCACACTGAAGTGGTTTGCAGAAGAGCAAAAACGATCAAATATACAAGAAGAAGAAAAAAGCCAGATTATTAAGGGCATCTAACAAGTAATGAAAGCTTTGATCTAATCGATTCATTTTTAAATGTCCATAATCCCCTTCCTATGCCCCGATTTGTTGCTCAGGCCAGGCAAGCTAATAGAAACTGCATATTTGGCTGACCTTACGAAGCAATTATAAAAGACCTTGAAAGGAATACTGTCTTATATATCATTCGTTTTAGCCCGTGTCAGTTTCAAATATCATTTTTTTTTCCTGTGATTTATCGATTTACTTTACATATCAAGACTCACTTGTTAAATTAGCATTTTTGTGTTGTTGATGTTACCATAGAGGAGACACATTGGTCAAAGATTTTGTTTGGTTGCTTTGGTTGGGTACAATTTGTTATTTTTTATACCATTATTTAATTAGTTGCAGTTCTTAAAGTGTATGCAGATTTTAGACTTAGTTAGAATTTTTTTTTTTATTTCAATCAAACTGTGTTTAATTGTGTTTGTAAAAGTCTGTGGTAGCTTTTGTTGCAACATAAAATAATTTAAACAGAAAAAATTCAAGATAGCGCCAACAAACTTGTATTATTTGGGCGACTTTAAGCTTGTAGTTTTAACTTATTGTTAACTTAAAAACTATTTATTATGATTATTATTATTGCCTCGTATAAAGTATGTTTTGTGTATATTTATTGTTTATTTCATTATATTTGCAAGTTTAAAAGATTTTAAGTTTGCCAAAATTGTGGTTACACCATTTCGTTTCTTAAAAAGGGGGACAACTAGATAAAAAAAAATGCTTTAGAAGTACGATTTGGACATGTTCTCCATAGTCAAAGAATGCACTGCTATATTAAACTAATTGAAGTGTATAAACATACATGCTGTGTGCTAGATGTTAAGCCTTTACTGCCTGTGTTCTGTTTGTCTTGTTCAATGAAAATCTTTTGATTATTTAATCTAATCACAGTCTTGTTTTTTTCCAATCACTCAAATAACCTGATTGTAATCTTAAGGGCCATACGGAGGGACTCAAAAGGCGGCGTTGCTGGAGCCTATTGCAGGACTCCAGTTAGAAGCCAGAAACATAATGTCCATCGCTCAATGACCTCTCAAGAAGCCTTCCTGCCTCTGCTGTTTGGTTTATATTTATACAGTGAAAGTAGGGCTGCCTCTCCCCAAAGACTACAGCATAGATCCGAGATCCTCTTTGCGATCGATGGAATAAGTGGAAACAAGAGATAGTGTTTCATATGAGGCTAAATGCATTGGGAATACCAGCTGGGAGCTGAGCTCACAGCTCCAATTTCAGACCATGAGGCAGCAGCAGGAAAGTTTTTTGGGAGTGCCGGCGTTAGGGTGGGTATGTGAGGGGGGGGGGGGGGGGGGGGGGTTGAGTGGTCCTTTGTTTCTCAACCAACTGTATTTTGTGTCTATTTATTTAGAAGAGGGGACACAGTAACATAGTGATGTTTTCTTACATTTTCCTGCAATGGTAGAACAAATCGAAAAGGTTCAAAAATGATCAAAACCGATCTGCTGACACCAACGTCAGTGGAAGAACAAAAAATCTCATACTTCCAAACATGACCAAAACAAACGATGACAAAATTTACGAAAGAAAAAAAATAAACCTGTCAGTTTAGTCTAGGATATTTATTACTGGGATTTCAGCTGAAGACGCTTGAAGACTTTTTCATGGAATTGTTTAATTATTTGTACTTTACATGCCAGAAAAAAATAAAAGTTACAAATCTGAGTGACTGTTTTCGTGGATCTCCTTGTCAAAACTATAATTGATAACCATAACCACCAACCATTGCCAATTTCAATATCATTACTGGTGGCTAACATTTATATATTATTTGCAACTCCTATGACTTTGCTGTAAGAAATGATGACAAAGGACTAGGATATAGGAGAACTCATTCTCTTAAAGTCTTCATCTTTTTATTAGTGTTGAATAGAAAATGATTTTAAAATAAGACATAATGCAGTCATCTGTAATATATACTTGTAAAATCGTTCTTCCAAAAAATGGAACTGGTTTGGAATATGTTAAAAATTTATTTTTAATGGAATGACAATTACTTTTAGACAGTTGTATATCGGGGTAAAACAAAGTAGACAACCTAGAAACTCTGAACTAAAGAAAGGAAGTCCCACATGGATCTCTGCTCAGCTTTGTGCAGAAGAGGTTGCTGCCAGTGGTCCCTTTAAAAGCCACCTGAAATGGACAGGATAAACATGAACCCGTTACCCTTACAGTCATCATTCATGCTGTTCTTGTAGTTTTTATTAAGGCCTTCATAGCAATAACATCTAATATGGAACATTTAATGCAACAAATAATTTAAGACAATAGTAAATATAGTAAATATTCACATGACATTCTTAACTATTATTCATAACAGTGTGGCAGGTAATCTTTACTTTACATCCATTGTCGGTATCACCTTACCATACAAAACA
This sequence comes from Melanogrammus aeglefinus, assembly GCA_900291075.1. Lineage (NCBI taxonomy): Eukaryota > Metazoa > Chordata > Actinopteri > Gadiformes > Gadidae > Melanogrammus > Melanogrammus aeglefinus. The sequence goes on along the minus strand of OLKM01002330.1, from coordinate 34,248 downwards.
ACGTGAAACACACAATCTAACGATTCAGTTCAAACTACAAATGTGTTAAAGCATAAATAGCCTTGCTAGTTTGTCTTTTTTTTTTTTCTAAAAAGGGAAAACTAGATCTGACCACCATTAACAGCATTATTCAATTGTAAATCATTCCTGTGAAAGGACTCAAATGAAGTTACCATTACCTCACGCATCCTGCTCTGCTCTGTCTCAACTGGGGGACTGGCATCACAAGAGATCTTTCCTCGAAATAAGGTCAATTCTGAGGGTGCGTGGAAAAAGCCCCACCCAGGCTAGAATGATTTTAAGTGTATGAGTAGAGATCATGTAACTCCATATATACCTAACTCTTTTGCAAATTGAAGCACTGCTCGTGTTTTTCCACTCCCTACTTAATAATCCTGACCCCGATTCCGACATCGGACCCAATAACGGCCTCGTGTCTCGCCAATGTTGCATGCTTCGACTTACGCTCGGGTGAGCCTAAAGTTCTGTGTGGTCGTGGTTTGCGTCCAGGCTTGGCGGCTCCTGGCACACTGCGGGCGTGGTGAACTCCATGAGGTACTCGCAGCGGCTGGGCTCGGAGACGGACATCACCACCGTTTCCTTTCCGCACGTAAGCTTCACCTGGAAGGGATAAGGGGCGCCATTAATGTCCGAAAACAGTGTCCCGGTGCTGTCAATACGGATGAGCAGGGCTGAATGGAATTCTGTGGGAAGAAGCCAAACGGGAGTAGGGGGGGGGTGGAGGAGGGGACGTACGTTGGTGGATCTGTTGGGGCCCTGCCAGCACCCAGTGCCGTGGTCATACTTCTTCTGGGAGTAGATGTTGTCCTCTGAACCAGACCAGGATCCCCAGGACCTGAAGAAGGATGGTTAAATGGTTAAAAGAGGAAAAAGGCAGGGGATGAACTAAACACAAAAATGAAGGCACCGCAGAGTTTACTTACCCAAGGTTGGTTTCAGATCCCCCAAACTTGGGTTTCTGGGATACTCGGTTGAATGGACATAATCTGTAGATGTACCTACAAATAAAATGGAGAAGAAAGCTGAGTGTCCTCTGTCCGGCCATATATGCTGGTGTCATGCGTTTCAGCGTGTGAACTTACTCGCTCGTAGTTAGGTCGTAACATTGGCCATAGAGGTAGGCAAATTCAAAACTAGGTCCGAAATCAAGGGAGATCTCCTTCTCCAGGCCCCTGTGGAAACACAAATCAAACCGAGTGAGAATAGGGTAATTTAACAACCAAATATCATTTGTTTCCCAATCCCCATTTAAAACAATTCCATGTGAATAATGCAGTGGCTATTGTGCCATGAATAAAAACAGAGGAGTAGGCCGATTTCAGTTGATACAATGCAGGACGATAATTATTTATGGGAAGCAAGTCTATCCATATTCATCCAGGAAGACTCACTTGATTTGATCATCCACGGCACGAAGAGCTCTTTCCGCCTCATCAAATTCATCCCTGGCTTTCTGGGCAACTGGGATTCAGAATAACTTGATTAATGATACAGCAGCACAGAAAACATCCATTAAAGCCATTTACATTGGAGGTATGCGCACATATACGTGTTCACGCACGCACGCACACACACACAGCTGTGCATTTAAACCCACTCTTAAAAGTTGTGCATCCTAGAGCTTCAAAAGTGATCTCATTAAAATGTGGAAAGTTGTTTTCAGTCGTCGAGTTCATTTAGCTGTTCTGAAACAGTTTCAAGAGACCATCTGCCATTATGCATTAAAATAGCTATAAGGTATACCTATTAAAACAAAGGTTTTGTATATTCAATACAAATGTAGTTGCAATATCCTAATGTACTTCAGCATTTACATACATCTGTAACCCCAGCACTTAGCAAAAACAAAAAGATTGGTTCTACAAAACAGCGCAACCATAGAAAAAAAAAAGAAAAGTGCTGATGAATAAACCTTGGATTTCAAAACAATGAACGAAAACTTCCACCCATCAAACAAGTGCTGAGCTATCGGAAAACCAAATGCAGTTGGCCGCAGTGTCAGCACCTACTCAGGCAATCAGCTCTGGGTGTGACGGGGTGTGATGGTAAAAGCCACCGTTATACACCACAGACACGCACTGGATCAAGCACTCACCGTCGATGAGGCTCTGGGTGCCTTCCTCATACGGGGGCATCGCCTGCTCGTCCTCCTCTGTGGTTTCAGTGGGCGGCGCCGTGGGTGGGATCTGCAGAACAGACAAACAAACAAACATTAACACAGATCGGGTCAGCCACTGAGAATATAATCTAGAGGGTTTCATTTTAGGAAGGAGAATAGCAAATTTAGGGGGGGGCGTCCTACTTTATCGTCTTCTTCGTCCTGGTCCTCATCATCTTCGTCGTCTTGGTCCTCGTCCTCGTACTCCTCAGGGACCTCCTCGTCGGGGTACTGCTCCGAGTCGTTGTCGGAGGCCGGCTCCCTCGTCTCCTCGGGGGTCGGGGGGTCCCCAGGCGCGGGGATGTCCGTCTGGGGCTGAGGCGAGCGGGAGGTTTCAGGTAATATCAGGAGCTCTGAGGCTGTTCACACGGGCCTGTGGTCTGGCCTTTTTATTTCTCCTTATGCCCGCATACTCCAGACTGTTTAATGACTCATTTGGTTAATTGTTTTTACTGTAAAATGAGGTAACCGTGTTCTACGGGGCCATCTGTGGCAAAGTTGGTTTAAACTGGTCCAACTGGCAGTGCTCAACTTGGACTGTAAATCCGTCTTTAATGGCTTGAATCCACTTACGTAGATTAAAGTATTTAATTGATTTATACAACGCCAATGTCGTTAGTATTTTGGAGATGATATGGAAAAAGGTTCTGGCATCCGTTATACTAAAGCACTTTCATAATTGATATTCAATGTACTCCCTCAAAAGTACTCAGGATATCTTTAAGAAAATAAATATTTTAACTAGTATCGTACATTTCACAGCAACAAATGATCAACAGCCCATTTTGTCCAATTTGTTACGCAGTTTTCCCCTGTTTACTGAGTTTAGTGCAGACAGAACACACACTGCCAATGAGCCAATGTTCAGAGGGCCTGATGTGTCGCCCAAATACCCAGATTGTTACCTCAGAGAGATATTTCTCTTTGATGCCGCTCCAAATGGTTTCAAACGCCGCAGTGTCCACGGTTTCCCCTCCTCCCAACACCCCCTGGAACGCAAGAAGTCGTTCCTTAATGGCATTTTGAACAACAATATGGCTCCACGATGAACCGGTATGGAGTCGACCCATCCGAGGTGCTGCGCGTGGTGAGCAGTCTCACCTGGGCCTCCTCTTCGGTGAACATCCCGTCTGCATCGGGATCTAGCTCTGTGTGGGCCTGAAGCTCCACCGCTGAGACACTGACAGATACAAAGATGAATGAATAAACATAAAACAATACACCAGTCACAGTAGTATTGGTAGTAGTATAAACACTTACAATGCAAGCGATGGCTAAATGTATGAGGCAAACAGTATTTATTTGTGTGAGGAAATCGGTAGAAACTAACTATATTGTGAACGTGTAATAATGATTTATTTCTAATGATGTCATTTTTAAACCTGTTTTGTACCAGAATTATGTAAAAAGGACCTACATTGACAATTCATTCTAGGAGCTCAAACACTTACAGGCCATCGGCATCAACATCAAGTCTAAGAAATGCCTCTGCCATTTTTGTGTTGTCCTTCTCCGCACGGATAACGGCTTGTTGTTCTGAAACAGGAAGACATGGGGAACACAATGGATTACACAACCTCAGATGAAAGACTTTATAGCCACTGCTCTCACAGACAGGAAGGGCCGAAGAGTGCGACCCATGTTGTGCTGCTGTACCTTCCCAGGCCTTTAGATGGCGATCTTTCGCTTCTTTTTCAGGTTTTTCTGCAGCCTCCTTCACAAGCCTCAGGGCCTCCACCGTGTCTTCTGATGCCTTCTTGCTGAGCTGAAGTTCAGTTACTTTGCTCTGTTTAAACCAGACATTAATCATTCACTTATTATACGAAAATATCAAACCAGCATCAAATATTGAAAATTAATAAAAACAAAACAAACCTTAGTAAAATTACTAAGGTTCTGGGTTTAGTTAGATAACAGGGTTAGGGAACAGTTCATAATTCCACATCATAAATGGAAGGGCCGGGGTCATAATACATAGGTAATATAATGGTGTTTCCCATATTTTATCCATCCATTTCCTTCACTCTCTGTATTTTGAGCCATTGTATCAATCTCTGTATTTTGAGCCATTCATTCATTACAAAATCATAGGTTTTGCAGTATATATTTTTGTTGCACTCTTGAGCATTTCCTGTTGTGTTCGACACACACACACACACACACACACACACACACACACACACACACACACACACACACACACACACACACACACACACACACACACACACACACACACACGTTTAATAGATAGCGTATTAGCTCTACTGAATTATAAACCTTCAGTAAACTAAACCAATCTTCTTCTAGAAGATATGTTCCCCATGCCCACCTGCTTCTCATCCAGGCCCCTCTTGGCCTCGTGTATGAGCTGCTGTTTGAGCAGGAAGCCCTCCTTGGCCACCTCTGCCAGCATCTGCAGGCTTTCCCTCTCCTTACGTCCGAGTTCCCTGAGAACCACACAGGAAGGGCATCAACAAACTGCCATTCATACGTTGGCCTTACACGGCCTTACCTTAAATGGTTTGAATAAATACACATAAACAACAAGATTTGACAGAACTACGTGTTGAGCAAAGGATTATGTGGTTTACCTGCAGGTGTTTTGACAAGTAGCACCGCTGTTATACTCATCTGTTGTGTCGCAGCAATCTGTGTGGGGAAGGACACTTTGAAAAAAGGTAGGCTTTTCGTTGACAATAGACATACGATTAGTGTAAACAATAGTAAGGGGATTTGGGGTGGTGGTGTAATTCTTACCACAGATGCCGTCATTGATTCGTGAGGACGGAATGAAACCTGGTCGGAAGCCTGCGTTTGTGCAATGGAAACTGCCATTGGGACAAGCAGCAGTGCCTGAAAGAACCAAATGTCTGTTACTCGTGCAGACCCCGAATTTGATTAATTGGTATCGGCAATGGTTTTCTTGTCCATGCGTGAGCCATACATACCCGGTTCATCAGAGCCATCCTTGCAGTCACAGTAATCATCATTGACTCTATCAAACGGTATGGTCCCGGAGCCGTCTAAACAAGTGAATGGTCGATTCTCTTCATAGAACTGTCTCTCTGTGGATCAGCAAAAGACAAGATGTGATACATGGGCAGTTTAATGCAGATTAAATACTCAATGATTAATGAGGGAATATATCATTCTCACTTGACAGAGGAACTCCGCGGGGCCGCAGCACCTCCACGGCTGTGACCGCCCCCAGAAACATAAAAAGCAGGTACGAGGAGGCCATGGCGATGCTCTGGGCAAAGCAGAAGGGTTTTACAAGATTAGATTAAACTAAACTCGATGAAACGCATTATAGCACATCGAGGGAACTGGGACATCGTAAAGTTTAGCATGTCAACATCATCAATGAAATATAGGAGTGGGACGAGGAGAAAAGGATATCCGCGGAGTGTTGGCAAACGATGAGGGTCTTAACTTTTGACAACAGAGCATTTAACTACACCGCAAGTCGATTCAATTACTGACTACTTATATCATTATCTGGATATCCGGACAGACATGCTGTACTTTACAATTGTTAAAACAACCTAAAATACATTTCATCTCCCGATTATTACTGTAGCAAAGAGGAAGGCGACTACAGCGTGATGGTAGCAAGGAAGTACAACTGTAGGCAAAGGGCGACTCCTTCAACAACTGTAGTTCAAATTGTATATCGTCGACGATTAACTGTATGTCTTATATTGCAATAAATGACTTGTTTATCAATAGAATATAGATTATTTCTTGTGAAACGAACAAACAGCTTATCATTCATTACCTTTTCTTGTATCGTTACTGGATTGCGCATGTGCGGACCCTCGCGATCGGTGGTTTCTTCTGATTGGACAGTACAATTATTCCACAGTAAATGATTGGTGGAAAGGTCGGGCGACTCAAATGGAGTATGCTGGGAGATACGTCCATGTCGTGCATTTGAATTATAAATTATGTAGTATTATAGTATGTTTCCCAGGCTTCAAAGTATACAATTTTGAAAGCCGGACATGTATTCGATATGTGTTTTATTTTGTATTTTAAATGTGTGAATGGTAACAGCTAGATGTTGTTATTCTGTCCAATGATTTTATAAATTAAATATCTCAGGGCTGTGACATTGCGCAAAAAGTCGACATGTCAACATGAGGGGGTGAGAGGCATCTTGAATGTTCCCAAACTGCCAAAATATTACACATTGCCTTTATTACAAAAATCGTCCTTTATTTGTATTTTCAACACACTTTACAGTACCGAACAGTGAAATAAAAGAAAAATATACTGATATATATGATATTGTTTTATATATAGATGTTTGCTTATTAAATGCATTTATTCACAAAATGACACGTCAGCCTCTGTCAAAAGGAAAACCTTTCATAAAAATAATATAATAAAAATAACTTAGACACATTTTACACATTACAGCAATATCATTTACAAATATTACAATCATTTCATGGTGGTTTTTTTTCAGTTGTTTAATCTTTTTAAAAGTTGTGAACAAACACATGATTAAAGCCCAGAGAATTATTCTCAGAGGGAGTCAGTTTTTGACAAAGTAACCTGATAGCAATCCCAAAGGGAACCGGCTAGGTAGGACACCGTGAGACTGACATTCAGGCTTATTAGGCTAAGACAAGTTACTAAGAAGAAGGGGTGGAGATCATTCGAGAAATGGCCAAGTCATCAAAGAACACACCACTTATTACTTACTTTCAATAAATGAGTCACATCCCTTTTTTTAATTCACATATATTTGACCAATAAGTCAAAACTCATTCACAAGGAGTATTATTATTATTATTATTATTATTATTATTATTATTATTATTATTATTATTATTATTATTATTATTATTATTATTATTATTATTATTATAGCATGACTACTGAGGTCAGTTATGCCTCTACTGCACAATGAATGGTTGGGACTTGACCTGGTGGAATGTAATCAACATATTATTCAGTTAATACCAGAATTCCAGCACAGTTTGTGCTCCACCTCAAAGCACCGCCTAGAACCTACTGAAAATAAAGTGCTGCTTAAGCTAACTACTGATGAATGTGCACGTTTAGGATGTGACAGTAGGAGATTGCGCACGTTAACGTAAATTAGACAGAACAAGAAGGAGAAGATGGGGGGGATTGTGTCCTGAAGTGCTTCAGTGGTTAATTTCAACAACCATACATGTGATTATTTGCCCTCCTTCATGGATTGACTAAATTGATCATTTACAATGCAATATTACAGTATGTACATTGCTGATAATGCTTATAGCAGATATCATCATTAGGTGATTTCAATTTCTAGACCATCCACCAGAACAATACAAAAATAAACTGTACACAGACTGTTCAAAAGAAAACATACAGGATATGCAGTATATCCCATGGTTTCCTTTACTTCATTTAAAAAGAATGGCAGCAATTAATCAATTGAATAATTTCATAATAAGAAACATTTGCTACAGTATCGTGTTTTTATGGCAATTAAATATTAACGTTTCATAGCTTATGAAATAAAACCAAGCCCAAAAACAAACAGGAAACATCTTCAAAGAAAAAGGCTAACCCAAATGGGAATCATGTGGTTTAAAAAAGAAAGACGTGATCCTGACATTGGGTTCCCCTTGGACCGGATGAAGTCCTGTGTGGTGGCCTCCACGGCGTCTCGTGACAGTGCAGGTCATGCACGCAAACGTCTGTCTGCACCATGCAAAAGTGTCTCAAGATAAGCACAGTTACTGACCAGCAGAAACTACCACTTGACTTTATAATTTTCTACGATTTAATTTTAGTTGTGTGTTTTTTTTTACCCTGTGAAGAAGTCACAAACCAACCGTGACCTTGTGAGGCATGTGCTGTTTAAATCCTTTAACACCATTCATCGGGATATAGGTGATGTCACTCAATGACCCATGACCATATTTAGACCTATAACACTTTTGACTTGTCACTCATTCACTCGCTCGTCAGATTCCACAGCCTGTTGTGTATTTCTTTTAAAATGAAAAAGACGCCTCCATCCAACGTAGTCTTCATGGAATCTGCTCATTTACTCGCATGTCTTTAGCTAGCTTTAAAGTAAAGTCATTGCACCTTCCTGATTCAAACAACACAATCGTTGTGACCCACTGCAATGCAACAAAACAACAACTAATTGGCTGCTTTGTGGGTCTAAACACAAACACTGCCCACATTTTGTAAAGACAAACCTAAAACTCACCGAAGACTATACCATCATGATGATATAAATATACTATTATATTCATTTTGATATCATATAAATCGAAATACGGGCAGGTATTGTTTCCTGCAATCATACATTAAGGCAAAAAAGCTATAAACATGAAAAACATGATTAGAGACAACCCTCATAAGGTCAACGCTTCTCTTCCCTTCCCTGAACATTTATCACTCTGATTCCCCTAACGTCCGTGTTCTTTGAAATCACTGCATCCCCTTGCCAATGCCAATCCTTTGGTTTGGTGAGTTATGACTAGACATTAGCAAACAAAGTGAGCAAAGTGAATGCTAGATGGTACATGGGGATCTGCTAAATGAAACGATTCCACAGACATTTAGTAGCAACCTACATACATAGCAACCGTGGTAAATACAAAATAGGCAAAACATAGTCGTCAAATCATCGCATGGCTTATTCTCAGAAAGTAAAAAAAAAAGAAAATCAATAAGAAAAGATGGACTCAAAAACGAGTGTGTGTGATTGGTCTGTATCTAAGTTATTATATTATCAGGAGAGCAGCAAAGGAAGACCTACAGCCCAAAACAACTAAAAACTAAATATCACCACAGACACTCCAAGTGTGACGGACACACCACAACAACACCATGAACAGTTAAATCCTTAACTAGAGACAACCAAACAAAAAAAAGATAAGAAATGCAGACACTCCTGTCCCACAATGCATTGCTTCACGACAGCTCCATTCAGGAAGCTGGTGTTTCAGAAAGGCACAGAGCCATCTTGCACCAGTAGCACTCCTCATAAAGGGAAAAAGGGGGGGGGGGGGGTACGGGACGTAGGGCCCCCCCCCTCCGCGCGTCGCAGCATCTTCCTTTCATTAGCTTCCCCTCTTCTCCTCCTCCAATTCTGTGGATATTTATATTTTTCTTTCCGACAGAAATGGAAAAAATTGTCACCTGGATGTGTAGCTTTTCTGAGTTTCGTATGGCAAACATGGATTTCTAATACTGACTGACACTGTTTAATAATTCCAATAAGAGATGGCTTTTTCCAAAGAGATTGGTTATTTATCCTTGTCCTTCACTTTGCTGTATATGCACACATACAAACACACGCTCAAGTGTGTTATTGGTGCCTTTATGGGTGTGTGCATACACATGTTGTGTTGCTTTGTGTCTGTGTGTTGCTGTGGGTGTCTACATGGCAAATGTGTTGCAACGTGTGTGCCTCTTGTGTACATATTGTGTATGCGGATGCTGAAGTGTACAAATGTTCCCGGTACTTCTGGTGTATACAGTTATTGGAACCTCCCAGCGACCTAGCGTGTGGTGTGTCGGTGAGTTCTTGTGTGTTTATAAATGTGCATGGCTCTTCCAGAGTGCTACAATGTCTTCCGCGTCCCCGTCGTTAATGCTCAACTCCACTCGTCACGTTCCGATGTTCCTATCGCAATGAACCGGAAGGACTTGTCACCACTCATAATCTACAGTTGCTGTGTAACTAACTTTTCTTTTAAGCAATAATAATTAATTCCCTTTTTGAAAAATAGATTTAAAGGTCTGTTATTGTCAATGCAGTCTTATTTTGTTCTCGATTCGCCCCGTTAAACGAAAGGAGCGATGGTAGCGTGTGTGCAAGTGAGGAGGGAAAAAAACACCGAAGGAGGAGTCATGTGTCCTCCGCCGGCGAGGATGAGTCCTCCTCATCCTCCTCTTCCTCTACAGGACTTGTGTCTAAAAGGCTTTCCTTCTGGCAGGTCACTTCCAAGTGGGCTTTGCGCTCATTGTCTCCTGGTTCCTCCTCCTCCTCCATCGCCACCTCCGTCTCTTCTTCGATAATGTCCTCCTCCTCCTCCTCCTCCTCCTCCTCCTCTTCCGCGATCCCCGCCACTGCCGCTTCCTGGTTCCTCCCCTCGTCTGGGGGCCGCCCGCAGTCCTGCGTGATGTGGTTGGGTACGGGCTGCCCGCTGCCATCGTCCTCCGACTCCCTGTGTTCACACGGGGGGTCGTCGTCCAGGGTAAGTTCAAACTGGAACTTATCCACACAGGTGTTAAGGTCCTTGTCCTGGCACACGGGGGGCGGGGAGGGGCTTTGGGGGATGGTACTCTGGTACCAGTCCCGGTTGTCCTCCAGAGTGTCCAGGATGTCCTGGGCATCGGGGTGCACCAGGTCCCCCCACGTCTCCCACAACGGGTGGACGATGTAGTCGATGAAGCCCACCTGCAGCACGGAAAAGGGCATCAGATGGATGGAAGGTACCAACTGGTGGGGAGACAGGGGGCTTCTGCCTGTGTGTTAGAATAGCCCAAACTACCAGACCTTTAGGAAGGTGCAGGTAGGAATTCTGCGTTTTGTTCAATTTGGAGAGTAATAATAATTTGAGATTATTCTGAAAATATTTTTTCAGATTTTTCCAAGCAGCGTTTTTTTTCTCGGTGGGTTTCAATTGGTCTCTTGAAATAAGTGTGTAGTTGGGGTATTTCTGGTGTATCAGGGACTCTCACAATAGATAAGGGAGGTATTGATCATGCCGAGATCAGAAGGACCAATCATGTTGAGAACCTTCGTTAAGCAGAGTAGTGGGAATTTCGTAGCGTTGTTTTCAAAACATAGTTTTTGACATCCCAACTGGTGGTGTCTACCCAGATGGAGAGGTATAGCTGAACCCCTATCCATTACACAGCTAGATGGACATTACCACTAGTGATGTCATAAGATTCTATATTTTGTAAGTGGTAGCATTTACAAACATGTGTATTGTACCCAGATGGATGAAGGATAGATGAACTCCCACCCATCATACATCAGGGTGAAAATCACCACTTGTGATGTCATAAACAGATGACCCCAAAAGTGGTAATGTCCCCCCATAGGAAAGATGGATAATTATCTCCCATACATTGTGCATATTGGGGGTGCATTCCCACTCGTGATTTCACAAATGTTTGATGTGAAATGTAATATAGCGGCTCTTAAATAATTCATAAAATAATATTACTGTATACCAAATTAGTAACCAGGAACCCAACCACAAACCAAAAATTCACTTTATTTGATCCTACTTGAGGATCTGACTTATATATGATTAAACATGGCAGTTACCTGGCTCTTTTCCACCGATGCAGTGTGTTTATCACACATGGGACTGATCTCCATCCCTCGCTCTCTCTCCTTGTCTCCCTGTCTGAAGAACTCTTCCATGATTCTCTCCGTCCATTGTCTGTACACAGCCAGAGGCTTGGTAGGGTTGCTCAGGTCCGCACAGTGCACCATGTTCCTCAGCACCTGCACAAACCCACCCACCCCCCCCAGGTTGTCACAGCTCTGGTTCATCACGTTATATAATGTCTAAGAGATTTGA
>OLKM01002330.1:7500-12500 GCA_900291075.1 Melanogrammus aeglefinus | reverse complement strand
TGTGACGGAGGGAGCGAGGGCAGTAGGGAGAGAGAGTGAGGGAGAGAGACGCGGGCAGGCTCCCCGCTCTTTTGGCAGACGTTGAGGGCTGAGCGATTCACGTCAAAGCCGCGGCGTGGCAGGGAAAAAAAACAAAACAGGCTGGCTGTTCCCCTGCGTCTGCCGCCCCTCCCCCACAGCACGGATCTTCAGGCCCGGCCCGGTCCTCGCAGTGCATCAGGGTCCTCCTCCCCCCCGCCCCCCTGTCTGCTGTAGCGCTCCACCGGTCCCAGCGACACACACCACAGTCCACAGTCCGCAGTCAGTCAGTCGGTCAGTCAGTCCACTCAAGTCAGTCGGGATGTATGGCTCCAGGTTGGTAGCCCCGGCAACCAAAAGACCTCCTGCAACCTCTTCCTCCTCCTCCTCCTCTTCCTCCTCTTCTGAGTCAATCCATGCCTCAGCTGGCCTGGATGTCCAAGGTCTAATCCTGCTGATCTGGGGGCTCCTCTTCTGCCTCCTCCTTCTCCAATGAACTGCCTCTCTTTTACCCTGGATGTTGCAGACAGCCCTCGCAAAAATCGGTCCCTGTGTGGCTGTGCGCCAGTGTGCGAATGTATGTGTGCGTGTGTGCGAGTGTGCGTGTGAGGGAGACAGAGAGAGTGCGTGTGTGTGTATGATGAGCGTGTGAGCTAGTGTGCGTCCGTATGTGTCTGAGGCTGGCGTTCGCTCACTCACCGCAGACTGCGCATGTGCTACAGTCAGCATGTAGGTCTGTCGGAAGGAATATGTGTATGTGTGTGTGTGTGTGTGTGTGTGTGTGTGTGTGTGTGTGTGTGTGTGTGTGTGTGTGTGTGTGTGTGTGTGTGTGTGTGTGTGTGTGTGTGTGTGTGTGTGTGAGCGAGGCTTTGAATAGGAGTGAGAGACTGAGGGGGAGCGTTTGTGTGCGACAGGGCTACAGCATCCGCGGGACTGAGACAGCATGGAGGGAATGCTGCAAGTTAGCAGCGGTGGTTATATGCAGCTAGGGCTTACTCAAAGCCCCTCGTTTCCCCTTGAGACTGTGAGCAAAACACACACACACACACGTGTGTGTGTGTGTGTGTGTGTGTGTGTGTGTGTGTGTGTGTGTGTGTGTGTGTGTGTGTGTGTGTGTGTGTGTGTGCATACAGGCACACATGGTGACATGTACACAAACTGATTTGCAAACAAATTGACACAATGGCCTTTGTGCCTCTTCGATCTGATATATCTTCTTCATACTCTTGTTGTATGGCCATTAATATCCGACATTCAAGCGCATCATGAATTCCCAGAACAACAACAAAAAAAAACACACACACACACACACGGTACACGGTACACTGTCTCTTTAAGCAGAACAGTAGTGAAGGGGCATTGCCTCCATTTCATTGGCTGCTGCCGAAACCACATGGCTTGTGGACAGAGTGGCAAGCCAATGAATAAAAGGGAAGGGCAGACCCTGCTGCTGTACGATAGCAACCAAGGTTACAGCAGAGACATCAGCATCAGAACCTTTTCCCCCTCCCTCCGATGTCTCCTCACCACCCACAGACCAATACCCACTGACTCTCTCTCTCCCTTTCTCTCTATCTCTCTCTCTCCCTTTATCGCTCATCTCTCTTCCTTTGTCTCTCCTCTCACTCGCGCTCTTCCTCTTCCTCCCTCTCCCCCTCTCTCACTATCTTTATCGCTCTCTCTCTCTCTCTCTCTCTCTCTCTCTCTCTCTCTCTCTCTCTCTCTCTCTCTCTCTCTCTCTCTCTCTCTCTCTCTCTCCCTTTCTCTCTCCTCTCACCCTCTCTTTCTCAATCTCTTTTTCTCTCTCCCACTCTCTTGCTCTCCTGCACTGTTTCTCCACCTCCTTCGCTCCCTCTCTTCTCTGCAATGTATACATGTATAAGACAATTGAGAAAGATGCTAACACACACACACAGACACACACACGCACACACACACACACACAAACACACATGCATACAAACATAGACATACACATCACTATTATTTGCTATCTTACTCGTGCTTGCATACAATGAGAAACATCCTGCACAGTCAGTAGACATTCAAAGCACTGTCATCTGCCTGCCTGCGGAGTCCTCATAGGTTGCAGTCAATGTTAAAGGAATAGGAGCCAAGATGGTAATGTTACCACAACAATGTGGACACTGTTAACATAATTTGCATTTCCAGCTGTGTGTGTGTGTGTGTGTGTGTGTGTGTGTGTGTGTGTGTGTGTGTGTGTGTGTGTGTGTGTGTGTGTGTGTGTGTGTGTGTGTGTGTGTGTGTGTGTGTGTGTGTGTGTGTGTGTGTGTGTGTGTGTGTGTGTGTGTGTGTGTGTGTGTGTGTGTGTGTGTGTGTGTGTGTGTGTGTGTGTGTGTGTGTGTGTGTGTGTGTGTGTGTGTGTGTGTGTGTGTGTGTGTGTGTGTGTGTGTGTGTGTGTGTGTGTGTGTGTGTGTGTGTGTGTGTGCAAACCTTAGTGGAGGCCATGTCGCTAACTGAACGGTGGGTCTGGATGGTCTCGAGCTGATCCAGACACCAGTCCAGCTCATCGAGTGTCTCTTGCGCCATCTGCTGGTAGGTCTTCATCTATGGTGCGAAAAAAAACAAAAGTAAATCAGATCAACACATCAGCACACTCTGGCAGTGATGCAGGGAATAACACAATATTTTGTATCAAACAGGAAGGGATCTTATGGATGAATGTTCTTTGTCTAAGTTTAACAAGAATTGTAAGAATCCTGTTTTTAATCTAAATTATAACAGTTTAAAATGTAGTACAAAACAAATTGCGAAGGAAAAAAACATAAATGTCTAGACTGCAGGACCCTATTAATAGAACAAACACAACAATAACAGTATCTTCATTGATGTACATGTATCTAAGTTGTTTTAGTTAGGGAGCATGCATTATAAGCTAATATAAAATGTACTTTATGCATGCAGAACATTATGGAAATATAGGCTTTATAGAAACCCAAGGTATTCACAAAGGGGCCAAGTGGTGGAAAGAAAATGGATGTCAATGGTTTGCCAACTGCCCAGTTAGCTACTGCCTGACAGAAACCATGGCTGATTTAATGCTCACCATAGACAATGTCAACCATTAGTCTGGGTCTTAGCAAACCAACCAAATCATTTGAGCTATTCTTATCATCACTTTTGTTTTCATTGTTATGCTAGTAATAATATGATTTAATGAGAAATTACGTTTTCTTTGTCACAACTAACTATAAAACAATCAATCAAGGACAGCAGTCTACCTCTGTTTTTAGAATGAAATTATTTTTCAACCCTCATCACAAAGACAAGAGACTACGATGAAATAATGATATCACTAACGCAAGAGACTCATTTTGTTTTGTAGTAATAATGTGATTGTTGTAGTTCTATAAAAAACAATAATGTTTTTTCATATATTAATTCAAAAGCTTATACATACATGCATCTCTGTAATCAGGTTAAATGCTTGACAATGAAATATGTTAATCTAAGATACATTATTTCATAATAATTTATTTGATCTGTATTTTGTCTCACTTTTTCACTTTGTCACACTACTAGTCATTTCATTTTTTTGGCTGGTATAATTCTGGAATTGAGTCAACAGTAGCTTTCTTAAAACGTTCTGCCCTATTTCCATATTAGAGTCAATTATGCAATAGGCCTATATAGTTCATGTAGCCTATTTGAGCCTACATTGTTCTTACGAAAAATGCATTAAAAAATGCTGTGACTTGAGCACAAATTGTCCATCGACGAAGAACATACCAGAAAGTGTGGCCTGAGGAACAGTGGGTTGAGTAGCCACTGGCGACCTCCTGTGGACAAATTTGTTACTGTTTTAGCCGGGGAACAAGACGTTTCCACCCTCTTCCGGTGCATACTGTCTGCACAAGTTGACATGAAGGCAACATCCTGAACTGCAAATACATGCATGTTTGAGCGATATAACCAGCAAATAATGAAGGGAACGTATGTATCAAATCAAAAGACTATGAAGAGCACTTTATCTGTTAAAAATCGGCCACTTGACTATTTTAAACAGCAGAATGTAAACAGCAGAAAAACCAAGTTGTCTTTCTGACATAGCCTAGCCTACCTTGTTTAAGGTCATACATATTTAACAAACATGGATTAATTTGGAGTGTAATTAATGTGGTATTGATGTGGCGTGCCAACTCATGTTTCCACTGTCAACTCCAGAGGTGAATCATTTAAATAGCATTATTGACTCTCTCCCTGTTCCGAGTACAGACTCAGGGACAAGCATTGGACGAAAGGTACATGCAGTACTGAGCCAGTAAATATTAGTCTTTGCAAGGAAACCGACAGCTAGGATGTAAGAGCAGATAAAAATAAACCAAAAATAACATCTCAACATACTAAAGGCAAAAAGAAATAATTTTTGGTAGCAAGGACGGTGTGACAATATCACAGGCATAAAGACACACACGCACGCGCGCACAGACTCACACGCACACACACACACAGACGCACCAAGAGGAGAGGCGCGTGGGCGGTAAGATACTGACTTGTTAGTGGGTGTTGCAACATTGGCGAGGATGGTGAAGTTGCTTCTTACAGTCCGTAGACTGGCCAACACCTGCAGAGGAGACACACAGAGGAGACGGGAGGGAGAGGGAGGAGGGAGCGAGTGGTAGGAACAAAGAATGGAAGGACGGACGGACGGAAAGAGAGGAAGGATAGATGGGAGGAAGAACGGAAGGTTGGAAGGAAGGAAGGAAGGAAGGAGAGAGCGGTAGAAAGGAAGGGTGGAAAAGAGGATGAAGAAGAGGAGGAGCTGATGAGGGGGTGCAGGGATCAGCTCAAAAAGCCAGACTAATTCTTGGTACTAATTAGCCACCTTTCAGTAAGTAATTCACGGCAATTAACCAACTCCAGAGTGGATGACTGAGGACGTACCTGAGCGAAAGGGGTGACTATCATGTCTTCTGCATGCCTGAAGAGCAGGAGATAAACAGAAAGAAAAAGGCAAAAGG
>OLKM01002330.1:0-2500 GCA_900291075.1 Melanogrammus aeglefinus | reverse complement strand
GTGGGGGGGGTTGTGGGGAGGGGGGGGGCACGGTGGTGCTGAGGGGCAGAGCTGATCACTCACAGGAAACAGAGCAACGCGGGCGAAGCCGAGAAAGAAAGAAAAGGCTGTAATGAGGTCTCACCCCGAGCAGAAAGGAAAAAAGAAAGACAAAAACACAGCGCTCCGAAAAAGAGAAAGAGGGAGGGAAGTTGAGGTGCTTGAAGGGGCAGACAGCGTGCTGGGGATGGAGGAGGCTTTGTGACCGCTCCTCGTTAATAATCCTGTGTAAATATTTGACTGTTCCCGACAAACGTGCAAGGTTTACGGGCAAAACACGGCATGTGTTGTGACATCAGCCGGGCGTCTCCGTGGAAGCGGGCGAGCGTTTGGCGGGGCCCTGACTGGAAGGTGACGAGGCCCTTTAGTGACGGGGCCCCTGTGCGATGTGGCCCCTGTGTGACGTGACTCCCTGCCGGTGACACGCCCCCCCGCACTGGGTTACATGACCTCAAAGGAGGGGGGGGGGGGGGGTCATATGACACAGTTCATGACATTAACGTGAATCACGAGGCAGCCGTGGCTAACGCATGATGGGACGCTTTCTATTTGGACTTTCATCCAGAACTCTGGGAATGTCGTGCGACAGATGGTGATTCCAAACGTTAAGTCTTCCGATCGATCGCCTCGGATTGGTTACGTTTGCATTTTGGGTTGGCAACCTTTAGAAGTTGTGCTCTGACAGCGTTATGCACTCACACATCCATCTCCAAAAACTCTTTTTAATTCTGCCATGGGGCTATTTTAGGCACAGCACGATCCTGCTGATGCTGTTTGGAATACAAATCAGACCTTTAAATTCAGTGTTTTTGGAAACAACGTTTGTGCCTGTGCCATCGTGCGTGTGTGCTTGTGCGTGTGTGTGTGTGTGTGTGTGTGTGTGTGTGTGTGTGTGTGTGTGTGTGTGTGTGTGTGTGTGTGTGTGTGTGTGTGTGTGTGTGTGTGTGTGTGTGTGTGTGTGTGTGTGTGTGTGTGTGTGTGTGTGTGTGTGTGTGTGTGTGTGCGTGTGTGCGCGTGTGTGCATGTGAATGTGTGTTTGTAAAGGCGCGGGTCGATTCTTTGTTTGAGTTGTTCTTGAGATACGCAGTCAACTTCCACACAATATAGTATATACATCGAGATAGTGAGGACAAAGGCAACTTTCTAAACAACCTTTAACATGCAAATAGGGAAAAAAATGGGACAGACGAAACTGGCATGCTGTAGTAAATTTCTGTTCTCGTCTCGTCTCGACACACAGACACAGACACACACACACACATACACACGCACACAATCACACACAGTTACACCGAACGAGGAGTTTTCGAGTCGACTCCCTTCATTCTGCCTCTCCTCCCTTCTTATCTCCTCCTTGGTGAGAGGAAGGAGGAACTTTTTGCAAATAGAATCTAGCCATGGAGGAGTTTCGAAAGTTCCTCCAATTTAATTCAAAAGTCCCTTTAATTCTGAACAAAAGCGTATTGGACTTTGGGATTCATGCTCGTCCATGCAATTAACTGTCAACACTTAGTTAACATTGAATGTTATGAATAATAATAATGATAAAAAAAATTAAAAGAATACAATAATAGCAGAAACAACAAGAGCTCAAGGTTACTCTATCCGGTCACACGTGGGATCGCTCACACTCACCGAGCGCACACTCGCTCGCACTCCACAGCGTCGACGCGAGAGATGAGCAATCACGCCACCTCCTCTGTGTTCACTCCAAATACGAAACGACCATAAACAACACACACACACACACACACAAACACACACACACTCATATACATAAGCACCGGCAATAGCATGCATAATCAGACAGACGCAATTTTCCCACACACAACTCACACGCACACAGACACCTCACACTCTCTCACACACACACACACACACACACACACACACACACACACACACACACACACACACACACACACACACACACACACTTCCTCTCTCTCACGCACACACACAAAAACACACGCAGACTTACTCACCCACACACACATTCTCTCTCACAAACGCACACATATACACACACACACCTTCTCTCGCACAGACACACACACACACCTACGCTCTCCCTCACACTCACACTGACACTCACACACCCACACACACACACCCACACAAACAATAATAAACACACACACGCTCTCTCGCTCACTCATGCACACATACTCACACACTCTCTTCCTTCGTCTCTCTATCCCTCAACACACACTCACACTTTCTCTCACACGCCCACATACATACAAACAGACACAGACACACACACACACACACAAGTTTAGACAGAACATTTAAGGACATGCTATGAATCTCTCTCTCTCTCTCTCTCTCTCTCTCTCTCTCTCTCTCTCTCTCTCTCTCTCTCTCTCTCTCTCTTCCTCTCTCCCTCTCTCTCTCTCTGTCTCTCTCTCTCTTCCTCTCTCCCTCTCTCTCTCTTTCCCTCTCTCTCTCCCTCTCTCCC
>OLKM01002329.1:52500-73943 GCA_900291075.1 Melanogrammus aeglefinus | reverse complement strand
GGGGCCCTGGGATCCGTCTCTGGCGCCCCAAACCTCGGGGAGGAGGGCCCAACATGCTTGCCCCGGGGGTCCCTGCATCCCTCTTGCCGGGGCCATACCGTGGGGCCCCTGGGGGGCCCATGTTCCTGTGGGGGCCCGGGTGTCCTCTTGCATTGCCTTTGGGGGCCACACGTTGGTCGGTCCGTGGTTCCCATCATGTTCTGAGGGGGCCCCTGGTGGGGCGGGGGTCCGACCCGGCCCCCATCTTGTTCCTTGAGGCATGAAAGGGGGGCTGCATGCCTCCATGGCCCATTGGGGGCCCCATGTTGTGGGGGCATCTGCCTGAGGGGGAAAACCCCTGAGGGGGGAGGTGGGCACTGGGGCAGCCGGGGCACCGGGAAAGGCGGGCATGGGCCCCTGGGCCTGGCGGGGGGCCGTCCATCTTCATCTGCTGGCGCACGCGCACAGACACACACACGGCGCACACCACACACACACCACACACACAAGAGATCATTCAGTAACGCTGGAGGTCATAGCCTTCGAAAAGTGATATCTGACATTTCTTAACCCTCTTGTGAGTAAGCGCGTGTCTAACACTCCATCATCATGCGTGTTGGTTTACTGCAGCCATCTCCTGCTCCATCTCCGCCTGGCTCTTCTTCTTCCCGTCGGCCCTTCTTGCGGCTGCCCACCTTGCCGCCCTTGGGCATCTCGCCACCAGGGGCCACCAGAGGCAAACCTTGTTGTCAGCCCACCGCCTTGGAGGGTGACAGAGACACGCACACAAACACACGCTTGATTCCATGTCCGTCACTCGTTTGTTGATCACAAACCAACGACAGGTTGAGTTCGCATCGCAGGACAGAGGTCAGGACAGAGGTCAGGACAGAGGTCAGGACAGAGGTTCAGGACAGAGGTCAGGACAGAGGTCAGAGGGGAGTCCTACCTGTTGGAACTTGAGCGCGGGATTGGCTTGGCGTAAGGGACCTTCTTCTGGGGAACCTTTCTTCATGTCCTTGGACATGAACCTCGTCCATGCCCCAGTCCAGCCCTGGGATGGACATCTCCTTCCTCCGCAGCAGTGTCCTTCCCTGGTCGCCCACAGATCAACAACACGTCACTCGACAAACACAAAACCACCGGCAGGCCAGCGGACACACGACTGACTTGGGGGGTGCTTCCTACCGCTCCTGCTCTTGTCTCTTTGCTCCATGGCCGCCTTCAGCTGCCTCAGGGATGCCCATACCAGGGATGGAGGCCATGCTGTTGGGGCTCCATGTCATCTGGCAACACACAAGGACAGCAACGCTTAGCGGTTAGCCTCGGAACAACAAGGACAGCAACGCTAGCGGTTAGCTCGGAACACACAAGGATAGCAACGCTAGCAGTAAGCTCGAGAGCACACAAAGATAGCAGCGCTACAAGAACGCGTTACGCTAGCCAGTTAGCTGGTAGCAAAATGTTTGAGTTTGGTTAAGGAACCACCACAACACTAGCCATTAGCTAGAATCACACCTTGTTAACGGTTTTCGTTGACAATGCTAGGGGTTAGCCAGGAACACACAATGCTAGGGTTAGCCAGGAACACACAATGCTAGGGTTATGCCAGGAACACACAATGCTTAGGGTTAGCCAGCATTGGTTTGCTCTCCTGAACTAGTGGAAGAAACACATAGAGGTCAATTCTATATGGCGCGGTTGTGGGTGAAGGGGCGTGTGAAACTCCCTGGTAGTGCCGTGCCCTGACCATGACTCTCACCGTACTCCATGCCGGTCCTTCTGACATCCGCCGGCAGGATTTTCACGGTTGTTTAGCGGTCTCCATCTTTCTATCTTGTCCCGGGTCGGTTCCTGGTCCAGAACTTTACTGCGGAGAAGAGACACCCAGGAAACAAACCTTGCTAAACACGCTTTCCTGTGGGTCAAGACGTCAATGTGAATCGCATATGTTGTATACTACGAACAGGGTCTATGCATGACATAGGCTTAGCGACGGTGAACGATCGATCGAGGGACTACGCTTGATTGGGGCAGAACGAGAAATAAACTAAGACCTTATACAACTGCATTCATTGGTTCTCCATGAGTGGGATGTGAGTGGGTTCTCCACAGGTGGATGTGAGTTGGGTTCTCCGTCAGTGGATGTGAGTGGGTTCTCCACAGGTGGATTGTGAGTGGGGTTCTTCCGTCCAGTGGATTGTGAGTGGGTTCTCCGTCAGTGGATGGTGAGTGGGTTCTCCGTCAGTGGAATGTGAGTGGGTTCTCCCGTCAGTGGATGTGAGATGGGTTCTCCACAGGTGGATGCAGAGATGTGGACTCGAGTCACATGACTTGACTCGAGTCGAGTCAGACTCGAGTCATGATTTTGATGACTTCAGACTCGACTTTGACAAAAATTACGCATGACTTGCGACTCGACTTAGACTTGACTGCTATTGACTTGAGACTTGACTCGGACTTTGCCTCTTTTGACTTGTAATGACTCGACACGTCTTGAGTCAAAAACATTTATTGTTTTAGATTATCGAACTACTATTTCCCGCCGAGAGGGCTAGACACCAAGACGCATTCACTTCCGTGAAGATGAAAAAAAAAAAAGCAAGCGAAGTCAAATCTACACTTTAATAATATCAAAACAAAATTTCGATATCATTTATACTTTTATTCAGAATAAACGAGTTTTAGTTTCATATCTGCTGCGTTTTGAGTTAGTCCCATTGAAGCTGTCTGGCCAGCCTTTGACACTTAAGACATTGTAAGTAAATCATTGTTCAACGTTCCGTTTTACCTTCGTTCAAAAAATATGTAACAAATCTACACACTCGTATCTTCAATAATATCTAAAGTAAATTTCAATATCATTTATGCTTTCTTCAGAATCATCACAGTTTAAGTTTCCTATCGGCTTTCGTTTCAGTTGGTCTCATTGATTTACGTTGACGCTGGAGGTGAGGGCATTCAGCAGTGTTGCCAGATTGGGCGTTTTTTACCACCCTATTTGGGTTACATTTTGAGGGCATTCAGGCGCAGTGTGCCAGATTGGGCGGTTTTCCCACCTTATATATGGCTACTTTTAACAACATAAGATTTCGGCACATGCGCATATCATTAACCACATTTGAAAACAGAAACAATGAAACATATTATAACTGTATTGATAAGAAATTACACATTAGAGTGATATGTGGAAATTATGATCAATAGCCTAATAATGACATTAAGTGAAAATACATGGTGACTTGTTCAAGACTTGAAAAAGTTTGGGACTTGGACCTTGGACTCCGACTTGGCTTTGGTGTGACTTGGACTTGGACTCGCCTTGGCTTTCCCTGTCTTGACTTGGGACTCGACTCGGACTTAACTGTTAAGACTTGGGACTTACTTGGGACTTGCCAAACACTGACTTTGTCCCATCTCTGGGTGGATGTGAGTGGGTTCTCCGTCAGTGGATGTGAGTGGGTTCTCCGTCAGTGGATGTGAGTGGGTTCTCCACAGGTGGATGTGAGTGGGTTCTCCTTCAGTGGATGTGAGTGGGTTCTCCGTCAGTGGATGTTGAGTGGGTTTCTCCACAGGTGGGATGTGAGTGGGTTTCTCCGTCAGTGGATGTGAGTGGGGTTCTCCACAGGTGGATTGTGAGTTGGTTTCCCCGTCAGTGGAGATGTGAGTGGGTTCTCCACAGGTGGATTGTGAGTGGGTTCTCCACAGGTGGATGTGAGTGGGTTCTCCGTCAGTGGATGTGATGTGGGTTCTCCGTCAGTGGATGGTGTGAGTGGTGTTCCTCCGTCAGTGGATTGTGGGTGGGTTCTCCACAGGTGGATGTGAGTGTGTTCTAGACGAGTGGATGTTTAAAGGTTCTCCATGAGCGGATGTGCGTTGGGTTTCCGGACGAGCGGTACCTGGTGTGGTCGTTGGAGCCAGAACAGGAGGATGTGTCCCAGCGGATGCCACGCCAGACTCAGATCATCCCTCATGAGCCATCTCCATACCGCCCACCTCCTTCTCCACGCTGAGGGGGGGAAACACGCCACCCATGAGGGTCGTGTTAGATATGGGGTCACCCTTGAGGGCCACCCCTCGTGTTTAGGGGCCCCAGAACACAAGGCCTCTCAGGTGGGCTGTTTCTGTAGTTACGCCGGCCATCAGCTCAGCACCGTGGGGCGTACTGCGTGAGACTGAGCAGCCTCACGCATATTATCTATATCTATATTCTTCATTATCCATATATTCCTATCTATTTATTAACTGTGTGGAACAGAGGATGGATTACGACAAAGGACAGAGCGTTGCCATGGTTACCCCGTGTGCCAGAAGAGCAGCGATCCGTCCGACCCGCCGCTGGCAAACAGCCCCTCGTGGACGGGATGCCAGGCCACCGCTGCACACACGATAGATGACACACACACACACACACACACACACACACACACACACACACACACACACACACACACACACGCACACACACACACACACACACACACACACACACACACACACACACACACACACGGGATATATCAGACACAGGATATATTACAGACAGAGACACAGACCTTATTCTACACACACACACCAGTACCAATACCAGTAGCAGAGAAGCACCAGCACCAGGCCGTCGTACCTGTGGCCTCCTTCTTGTGTCCCCTGAACACCTGGAGCTCCTCCCTTCAGGTTGCGGATGTCAAACAGCTTGGCAGAGGTTGGTCACGCGACGCCGTGAGCAGCCAATCATTACCATTTCAATGTTCACCACTGTCTTACCTCCATCACCGTGTTCTTTGTGGGCGTGGGCTACGGAGGGGGGGGGGGGGAAGACGATGAGTTTAGACTGTGAAGTTCTCCTGACGCTGGTTAGTAGTGTGTTGAACTCTTTTAAGACACAGCCAGGTTTTACTGCAAACTACTAGTAACGGTTCCTCAGATGAATACATAGAAATACATGGTTTTGGTGAAGTTTGGACATGTTCCGCTGATCATAGGCAAGACATACTGTATCTTAAGTGTATCTGTACCTAAAAGAGTACCTGCGCTGTACCTTACCTGCACTATACCTTAAAGAGTATCTGCACTATACCTTAAAGAGTACCTACGCTGTACCTCACCTGCACTATACCTTGAAGAGTATCTGCACTATACCTTAAAGAGTACCTGCAGTATACCTTAAAGAGTACCTGCAGTATACCTTAAAGAGTACCTGCACTGTACCTTAAAGAGTAGGTAACTAGGAGCACATGCATCAATACAAACCACATTCAGGCTATTTTGAACACGAGAATGACTGTGTTTGCATATCTGACCTACGATGCGCTGGCTCTCACAACTTTGTCCAATAACACTGACGTCGTGTTCCGACTCCCATCGCCCCTCGGCACTCGATCCAGTTACGGCATAATCCCCTTTCTACTGATGTATTTGACATTGTCGTCATCGCTCCCATATTGACCACGTGCTTTGCCTTGAGCATCGGCTGCAAAGCCCGTTCCCCTCCAGCACACAAGGCGGGCAAGAAACGCTTTCAATCGACTCCCATGTTAATCAAGGAGTGTGACCATCTAGCAGTAAACGTACATAGTGCGGACACACCATGTATGTTTACCGCTAGCTCCTCGCGCTAACAGATCGAAGCAGCTCTTGTTGTCCTGCGTTGTCTTCCTCCGACCGCTTTGCGCGCTGGACGGCAAAGTCAAAGACAGATGGATCCTATCACTGGTCAACAAATTGAACGCCACCGCACTGCGAAGGTAAGAGCAGAACTCACAAGCGGTGGCCAGGCTCTGGCCCGTCCTTGGGGTCCCAGAACTTTGAATGGGCTGCTGGCTGTCTTCTGCTGCCCGACACCACCAGGCCTTTGGTGGGGTGCCAGTCCACGCACTTACGTCAGCCCCGTGACCTGATGGGGGGGGGGGGGGGGTGGGGGAGAGGAGGAGAGTCTCAGATATTCAGCTAGAACTATTACAAAACAGCCTTTACAGAAGGGCAAGGGTGGGGACTCGGGGAGTGTGACGCGAATCCAGTGCAGGGGTCCAGAGTGTGTGTGGAGGGTCCTGGGCTGGCGGTTGCTGTTTCATGTCAGTGTGAATGAAGGGGTGGTGCTACGTGTTGGGTCTGCAGATGAGGGCCCTGAATGTGACGGAGTAAACTAGCAGGACATCTAGGTTAGTCTATTCAGGTCCTGGTTCACCAGCAGCTGGTTGGGAGGACAAGGAACTGGATGCAGGGTATTGATCGTACATCCCATAATAGAAGCAAGAGATATTTCAGTTGTTTAACGTTTTGGAATTACAACAGGATCAAAAGGTTTTATGCCTTCATTTAGGGCAGAGTTAACCAGAGTTATTCTTAAATATTGTGACCAAAACATAAACCTTTTTTGGTTTCTTATTAAAAGTGTTCTTGTTAATATTTTGTATGGTTTACATAAAGAAGCTGTAATTAATTAGTTGTCTGAAGTCGCTCCAATAATTTTTTTGTTGCCAATTAAAATTCACTTTTAATTAAAAAAAATTAATTAAAAGTCACAGTGTGGTCCTCAGAAGACCTGGGTCTCCGTTCGTGCGTGCGTGGTGGTCCGTGCTACTGTCTTATGTGCAAAACACAATATTTTTAATTGACACATCCCAAATAGACTGAAACGAGCTGAAGAACACTGCCAAGCTGCATTTACTCTTTCAGTGTCTTTCACCATTAAAACAATATCATTCTAGTTAGAGTTTGTGGTGAAAGGGAGAAATCCACACCGTTTGCTTTGAGCTGTAGCAAGGGGGATGAACCTTCCAGTGTAATGGGTCACACCTGAATGATCATCACAAGCGTTTCCCAGCCTACGTTGTGATATTAAAAACAATGCAGCTGGTTTTGCATGCATTCACCAGCAGGGGGCGATAAATCTTTTGAGAACTTGCAACAATTTACTGGGCTATAATGGCAGTGCGTGTGCAAGAAAACCTGCTAAGTGAAGTTGATGTGTGAGGTATGTGTAACGTGAGATTTGTGTTTGTTGGTGTTGGTGTTCTGATTTAAAGCAGCCTCACGGGTCAGGACAAATTGTGTGTACACATTGAATGCTTGCGCCTGTGACAGTGTTATTGTGTGCTTGCATGAGATGGAGGGTGTAGGAGTTTTAAAATGTGTGTGATGACCGAATGTGCGTATTGAGGACATATGCGTGTGTTGTGTGTGTGCGCGTAATGTGTGCATGCTCATGTTATGCTTATGTGAGTGGTTGACGTGTGTGTGCATTTGGAGTGTTTGTTATACGTGTTTGTACGAGTGTGGTAGCGTCTGCACGCGTGTGTGTGACGTGTGTATGTGTGAGCGTGTTATACGACGTGTGACAGTGGATGTGCTCGTCGCCGTAAAGTGTGTGTGTGTATAGGCAGACTGACCGCTCTGGATGTGATTCGCTCCCTCGTGACAGCGCATGAAGTCTCAGATGCGCACGTCCCGTCGTGCGACAGCACGTCGTCAGAGCACGTTCGCAAATTTAATTATCGGTGGGCCGAGAAGCTAAAAACACAGGCAGGAGAGAGCGAAGACATCGTAGCAACAGTGGCTCCACCCTGACCCCCACATGGAGCTCCACCCTAACCTCCACCTGACCTCTCCTCCACACTGACCCCCCAACCGGCAGCCTCCGACGACACCACACACAAGCTAAACAGACACCCGACACAGTCATAGTGAAAAAAACCTGCTCAAAGGGGGGCAGGTGTAGATCTTCTACTTAGCCGTGAGCCTATCGCCACACCTCGCTGGATTTGCCCTTTTGTTAATCCTACATCCCACAGAGACAAGGCCCACCAATAGAGGTAGAGTGTGGAACTGTGTATAAGACGCGCAAACCAAAGTCCACCAACTCCAGCCCTGGGGCTTAGTTTCCATGTCGTCTTATTCTAGGAGAAACACCAGGACAGTGTCCAGCTGTCCACC
This sequence comes from Melanogrammus aeglefinus, assembly GCA_900291075.1. Classification (NCBI taxonomy): domain Eukaryota; kingdom Metazoa; phylum Chordata; class Actinopteri; order Gadiformes; family Gadidae; genus Melanogrammus; species Melanogrammus aeglefinus. The sequence goes on along the minus strand of OLKM01002329.1, from coordinate 66,032 downwards.
CAGAGCAACAAGAGGTTACAGAAGGCTCCACTGACCAGCCTCACCGACTCTAAAGTTCTCTCGCTCACGACTACTGTGTACTATGAGTGAAGGGTTTGGGGGCGAGAGACCGCGTCGTAGTTCATTGGTGACAGGCCCTCATGAACCGTGTTTGTTATGACCCTTTGACCTCATGCCTACAGCCTACAATACACACTTGGCGCTAACGCAAATATGAATAATGATCATGGAGCTAAGCTTGCACCTTTCCCTTCCACACCATTGTAGATCTGGTTCCTAGATTACCACCTCCTGTGGCGGTTGTGTTCAGACCTCAGTTTGACAGCCACCAAAAACATTCTCTTTACTGGAGCCACAGAGCGGGAAAATGGAAAACAGGTCTTCATCCTGCTGGGCCATTTGGCGTCACTTACATTGTCCTGTTAAATCCCACAGTCCTCACATTGACCAAAATGAACAAAACACACAACCCAAATCTAACCCACACACGGGCACAAGTCAAATGGCCCTGTCCAAATTGATAGGCTTGGTTAGAATAATTGATTTTGGTAAGTTTTGCTCAACCCTACCCCAACAATCACCTACATGCCTTCTCAAACACACACACACACACACACACACACACACACACACACACACACACACACACTCACACTCCATGTCTGCTCAGCTAGACAGACCCTGCAAAGATCCTATTTTGACTGTAAAAATCTGAGGTAAAAAACCAAATCCGATGGTAATATTCGACCATGTGAAATCACTGATCAAATGAATGTGCAAGCCCATATTATGTCTGCTGATTGGGGAGGTGTTGGTGGTGGATATACTTTATTTAAAGGCCTATCCCAGGTTCACTGTGGCAGTGCACAAACCCGTTAGTCCAAGAGGGCCAGAGTGGGGAGAAACAGCAAAGGGTCTGGGTTGTTGGAAGGGGTGAGCGTGCGCGGCCGGAGTCCTGTGTGAAGCACTAGGTGTATTACTACGACTACTCTTACTGTTCAACTCAACACTTGTTTGCAGCAACACATTTATTGGACAACAAGCTTGTGATGCTGCTCACCGCAACTTGACCAGCTAGGTGCCTATATGCAAAACGCTACAACCCCCCAAACCGCCCCCCGGCTAACCACACTGCCCAACCGTAATGGTGGCACGGTACCTATTCTTGGACCATGAGGAAGCAAAGATACACTCCCAGCTTCTTAGCTGAGAAGCTGCTAGCTTTAGCTGGGAGCGCTTACAAGCTCGATGGTGCCACGGTCGAACAATAAGTGAGAACGTTGGGAGCCAATAGTTTGGTTAGGCCGGGGGTCCTGTGATCAGGACTAAGGTGTGGGGCCAGAGGAAGTTGTTGTGGGAGAACCGTCCTTCTGCAACTTTATTGGTCCTCATTTATCAGGCGCAGCCTCCAACTCAGTGTTTATTGTTCGAGACCCTAGCTCAATGCTTCTATGTTGGTTCTGAAATGCTGGCACTTTATTGTTTTAAGAGTTTACATGCCCTGGGCTCATCTACTATTATTGGTCAGACTGATCTACATCGGGCCTAAGCCCCATGGAGACCAGGTGTGTTTACCTTATAGAAACATCCATCACTTATATTCAACCAGACTCGCAGAGAGATATAAAAAATCAACTTTGTTGCGTATTCTTTACACAGGAATAACCCATAAAGGAAAGTATGGAAAAAAACAGCCACAGGCACACAGCAGAGCAACACGAGGGATACTCAGCCAACCACAAACCGGCGAACGGCGATGCGACCGCCACGCCCGTATGCCGGCGACCGTCGCTAAGGACCGCGTCGTTGGAGCAGAGGACAGGGAGGAGTAACCACCGCTAGTACGAGCGATCTGGGGCATGGACTACAGAAAAAATTGTAGATGGCGGTATAACCTGGCTTCCTAAATTGGCTCCTTGTGCGCTGGAACATCTTGACGTTGTTCATGTTGGGTACTGCCAGTACTTGACGTAGCCGCCGTGGTAGCTGTCAGCATCCACATGTCGTTTGTGGGACCAGGTCATGGCGCGCACCGGGCTGTCTGGGCCTGAGGGGGGGAGACCGACAGCGGCACACGAGCACATCCAGAACCAGGGGCGCAGTGGTCCTATAGAAACTTCAGAACTCTGGCGACAATAGAACTCAGAATGTTTAGGCCAATAGTACCACGCCAATTTAAAAAAATCAAAACCGAAAAAACCATGCTGTAATGTAGATAATCATCAAAAACACCATTCTCCAAACTGAGCCTAATTACGCAGTTGGCTTGCGCTGTAGGCTCACCTGTAGGATGCGTCTCAAAGTGAAGGTGAGTCCCCGTTCCCAGAGAGTGAACTCCCCACTGGGAGGCTCCGTCACAAGGACCCGGCCCTCGGGGTCCACTGGACCAGGGAGAGGGGGGGGAAGAACAGGGAGCAGACACCTTCACCCTAACATGACTGGGACTATGGAGATACCCAGATACATTGTCCTCAAGGAGCAGGTAATTCAGTTCAGTTTTCATGCAGCCCCCCTTACTCACAGGTACAGTCTCAAAAGGCTTGACAGGCCAATGGTATGACTCCCCACCCCCCCCCGCAACCCCAGCCCCCCAGAGGGCTTATGAAAACTCCCTTAATTACCAAGGAACGCTAATCTAGAGAAGGAAACGAGCCAACCCCAAAAAAGGCCCAGGAAGGGGGGGACCCTCCTTCCAGGAGGCAACTGGTGCCATTAATTGGCATTGGAATATCATTGGCAGGCCAAACATTTGAAATGGTGTGAAGGGGTGGCTGGCCGGCTTAACCTTAAAGCAGGCGGTGAAAGTTTTAGGCCCAATCCCATTTTTCTACCCCTTACCCCTGCCCCTGGTTTTTTGAAGGGGTAAGGGGGACAGGGGAGCGGTAGAGGGTAAGAAATGGAAATTTGGGCCCCTAGTGCTATGAACTGCGTGAGCAGCGTGGTGAGGGGCCGTGTCTTACCCTTCGATGACGAACACGGGCAGGCACTTGACGTTTGTGGTGGAGGTCGGCACAAACTTGGTGGTCACGCGGCAGTCATGGGGTTGTTCAGCATGCCCGATGGGGGGCACCAGCTGGGGTGTGACACCGTACACACACACACACACGACACACATTAGACACACATACCTCTCTCAAACGAGTGGCGTAGACACCACACACACACACACACAGAAATCGCAAAGAGTCATGAGCCTGATCTGCGTCACAACTGTAGGTACTTTGACATCATTGTACACAGCCGCGCGTCTGGTTGGATGGCTCCAGTTCTTGCGGCTCCCTGCACTACGCATGGGTGTTCGTGCGGAACAAAGGACACTTGAGTCAAGAGTGACAGCGCGAGGTGACCGCGGACGTTACAATACCGCAGAGAAACGTGGAAGAACGAGGGGCAAGGGGAAGTGACCATCGAAAAGGAGAACACACAAGAGACGCGTTTGGAACACACAAGACGCAGATTTAGGATTACAACAGTGGAGAAACATAAAGATCGGTTAACAACCTATCAAAGAGGAAGGTGTCACCGAAACACATAAAACACGGTGCGAAGAAGAGACACACATAGACGCAGGTGAGAAAACAGAGAGCAGCGTTAGAGAACACATGGACGCAGGTGTCGAACACAACAGCACGCAGGTGGAGAACACAGAGGCGTCTTAGAACACAGACGCAGGTGGGAGAACACAACTATAGACGCAGGTGGAGAACACAGAGGCAGGTTAGGCAAACACAGACGCAGGTGGAGACAACACATAGACGCAGTGGCAGAACACATAGAGGCAAGTTAGAGAACACATAGGACGCATCAGGCAGAAGGAGACCACAGACCGCAGGAGGAGAAAACACAGACGCAGGAGGAGAACACCATAAGACGCAGATGGAGAACACAGACCAGGACGGGTGGAGAGAACACATAAGACGCAGTAGAGGGAAAAACACCATAGACGGCACAGGTGGAGAGACAACAGACGCAGGTGTGGAGAACAATAGACGCACGGTGGAGAGAGACACGAGACGCAGGTGGAGAAAACACATCGGGGGCTGGTATAGGAAACGTAAAAGAGCGCAGGTGAAAGAACAGAGAAGAGGCGGCGAGCGGCACAGAATGCCCGGAGCGTACACTTCAGGACCAAGGAATGACAGAGGGGTTGATAGTCGATGGTCTTAAGCGGTTGACGCCTGCGCATAAGCGTTGCCGCGGGAGACGGCCTGCATGGCCTGCTAGCTGGCGAAGTCCGGCCGTTGTAGAAACTGGCGCGGACGCCTTGGTGCTAGGAAGCGCGGCAAATGTGGACAATGAACCGGGCAGGCAGAAGGTGAATGTCGGTCGGCCATGGGTACGCCCCCGGGCAACTACTGCAACCACACACCCACAGCGGAGGGGGGGGGGGGGGGGGAGGGTCCAGCCCGTGTGCGTATAAAACTAAAACAACCATGTAATGGCGGTATGGTGCAGATGCTGAACCCGACCCGCGAGCGACGGACATTTAAAGTAGTGTCCTAGATAAATTGGGTATGTTCGACATACCTTGGTATATGCTTTTACAAGCAAATCAGATCATCCTGTGAAATGACTTAAAGAAGTTGAGGTTTCGCTCCTGCTTTGTCTTCATATCTGTATGGACAGAGTGAGTGCTTGTGCTGATTCAAACATAACACCTGTCCTGACTGATATATCACATAGTGTGTCGGGTTCCACTGAACGCACCTTAAAAAGACTCGATTTGACCTGACCACAGAGAGCTAGAGCGTAGCATCACTAAGAGGGATAGGTGGATGGAGCTTAAGAATGACTTACTGTATAATTTATCAAAAGGGTTATTCAGACATTATTTTGCAGCGTGTTATCTCACTTGTTCGTTTAGGTTAATTTGTATTTAAATAAAAGTCAGTAACTTCTAAATTGGTGAAATAGAGGCGACCATAGGGAATCAATATTAAAAAAAATTCTCCTCAAACACCTGAATATTTATTCAATTAAATCCCAACACATTAAGACTTCAGTCTGAATCAGGGTACAGGCAACAGAAACAAGGTCTTAACTTGCACCGTGTTATCTAGACAATGACGAATATTGATTTTCACACCACTAAAGTATAACTCTTGCATGGTGTACAAAATGAAGCCCAGATATATCGGTTTCCTCAGAAGGAAGAATATAAAAAACATTTTGATGCATACATCAGGTCAAGGGAAGACTAGGCATTCAAACCAAAAATAAAACTTTCATAAGCCAATTGATAATTCAGGACAACTACTAGCGTGCGGTTTCCCCTCACAGCTAGGCGACAAGTCAACCAGGGAAAATAAAGAGAACCAGGCAATCACTAACTTTATCAGTCTAATATTACAAACAATGGACTTACTGTAACATTGAGTGACAGACATTGATTTTACAGTGGCATAGAAATGTCGAAATTTACTACGCGGCATTTGTAACCACAATGATACGAAGTCCATCCTAAAGCTGAATTTGAATTCCAACACCAAGATTATTTATTACCCAATGTTTTATTGCCAACTATTTCAACATACTTTTGAATTCAAGAGTTTTCTAAAACCAATAAAATTCAACAATAAGTTGAATAACAACTTATTTTCCCAATTGCTCCGAGATTTTGTCCATTATGGTAAAATACCACAATAGGTAAATCTCAGAAAACTCAAAACTTGCAAAAGATGTGCTTGCCTTTTAATGACCATAGACATTACACATTTCGAGGGCATTGATTTTGTCAATATTATTAAGGCTTTAAGGAACCTTTCTTGAGGCCCACGTTTCAATGTTTCATAAAACTAAGAAACATTTACATCAGATTTCCCATATTTAAGATCTCAGTACCATAACACATTGTCATCCAGAACACAATCGTTATTATATAAACCATTTCTCTAAGGTGTATTGTTCTGAATTATAGTGAGATTAACGTGACTACCCTTTTAAACACACAATAGAAAAATCAACCTCACAAATAAGGCTATTAAGACAACCTGATATAATATGGGTTTAAGAATAACCTATAAATATATGTGCATATTTAGTATGTTTTTTACCTAACATTACAGATGGACTAACAGGACTCAAGAACCGAGTTTCTATATATAACAGCTAGCTAAAATGATCTACTTGATTCAGTTGAATCTACTTTTATTTCTACAATAAATTTGACCCATAGGATCAGAGGTGAAATGTATTAACCTGACTGAGGACGCAAAATGTCCAATTCAAGGCTGTCAAAAGAGTCAATAGGCTAAGACCAGCTCACCAAGACAATTAAAGATAATGATAATTATGGCCCATGGGAGAGTTAGTTAGGAATGTGGGCCTAGCTGCGTCTTTTTATTGCGTAGGTTTATTTTCTGAAACTTTTCAAAAATATTTTTAGAAATTTGAAGGAGTGCAAGTTAACTTTTCTAATCAAATTGCGATTTTATATTAAAAAAAGTTACATTTTTATAATTAAAAAAAAATACAATTTTATGATTTACTTAATTTATATGATGACAAAAAAAATGCTACTACTACAGAGGTTTTATCCATCATAAGGGATTGAAATTGAGTCAGTTGGGGCGCACCATGTAAGCAACCCTCATTGAGGAGAGACACTTTCCCGCGCCACACCATATATGGCACATAATGCAAATCAGACACATTTAAAACACCATTCGGTGTACCCACACATCAAGATAGCTAACAATTTAAAATGCAGTGCATACAACAGCATCAGAAACCCATCCACTCTAGAAAAAGGTGCACAGTAGTGTAATACACATTAAGATGTGAAACCAAGCACAACGAGAACCGACTTCAAAAAAAAAACTGAACTAGTTAGATTTAGAAGGTCTTTCTGCAGCCTCACCCTGCGGAACGTACCCGTCACTGTAAGCCGGGGGGAAATCAGTCCAGTTTGAACCACCACTGGTGGATGATTTAGTAATTAGTTTAGTGGTGGTCTACCACCACCACGAGGATTCTTCCTTGTTTCAGGCTCCCTTGAGGACCTCCACGGTGCTAACCCTGGCTAGCTCACTGTCGGGGAAGGGTGTGGTGGTGGTGGGGGGGGGGACACGAACATCTACCCGCGGAGGATTTAAACCGATCCGTCGACGACTGTTTTTAATGTGTTCTTGGATACATTGCTCGTACTTTTTAACTAGGACGGGACCCCGCTCACGACTCCTTAGGTCGTGTTTACAACGCGGCTAAAGGGGGGGGCTTAGCTCGGGGCTAGCATGAGCCATGCTACCTGGACTGTTGGGCAGTGTTGCCAGATTGGGCCCAATCTGGCAACACTGCCGGTGGACCAAATCCCTGTGGCGCTTCCAACACTTTATTTAGTCCTAACCTCTACATCACATCGGGCAGTGTGGGTATAAAAACATTTCAAAACACATGTTAAAGGTCTCCCTCTTCCTCCCGCGTCCAGAGGAGGTCTCCGTTCTGGTTCGACAACATAATTAAATGGCGGCCCGGTCGAAGTCGTGACAACAACAACGCGCTGCTAGAAACTCACCGACAATAATCCAAACGCAGAGATAGCTAGATCTGGCTACGAATTAAACGAGCTAGATAGCTCTTCCTCTATGTATGATGGGGGTGCGTCTTAAAGTTTATTTAAACGGACATCGGCAAGTCATTTTTTTTTGTTTTTTTCAGCCACCCCGCTGACTCCGTCATCTCGGCGCTTCCTCCTCCTATGCTCGCTTTCGGAGCAGAAATGCATGCTGGGAAAGGGGGGGGGGGGTTCGCTAACGACGTCATGTTACGTCATCACGCAGACGAGGAGACAAGCGCGCCGCCAGACACGCATGCGCGCGGCAGTCACAGGAGGGCCCAAAACCGGTCACTATTTCTGAGGTCATTAATCACACAACGCCGTAGGCCCACCGTCGACGCCAAATATCCTAAACAACGCTTCAATCCACACTTGAGAAACATTTTTGAATGAACGACCCCTATTTATTTTAGCAAAATTAAAGTTTCGAAGTCTTCCTTTTTGTCCATCCCATGCTGTTGACCACCGTTAAGTAAAGTGCCAACTGTCCATTCTGAGCGGCACTACGACCCAGGGAGCGCCGCAGCGAGGCGGGCAGCTCTCTCCGTGAGACAAGCAGTAAAAATAGTCCGCCTGCTTTAAACACCAGCGAGGTCAGGGGGACTCGGGACCGGACCGCCTCTACGGGTGAAACCTTATTCAATAATCAATAACAATATCATTGGAATGCAAGGAAAAAAACTAAATTTATAAAATATATATATATGGCATTGGGTATAGAGATTTGACCTATAGGGCAGCCAGAGCTCGGCTGTGATTGGACGCAGTTGTCAGAATATTGTAGCAGTGTCTTGATGAGCCAGTTGAGGCGTGCAGAGTTGAGGGGTTGTGAGGACATAGGATACAGACGATCGCTGGTTTAAAATGTTTTAAACTGTTGGGAAATGGAGACTTTTCAATGGAGAGTGATGTATATTTAAAGCAAGAGGACACAAGTTGACCTCGGATTTGAGTTGCCGACCAAGAGGAAAATGAGATCTTTAATCGTCTGTAGCATTTTTGTGTTGATATATTTTATTGTGTTTATTTATATATTTTTCGATTTATTGCTTGTTGTGTTTTTATGTTATTCTCTATGTATAACTTCTTATATTCTTTAATATCTTTTGTATGTTAACACTTTTACTTTTTTAACTGTGTGTCTAGATATGTTTAACGTTTTCTCTTTTGAACTTCTATTATTGTCCTGGGATTAAGTAAAGTACCACTTTAACCTTATTTTATTTATTTGTGCTTCTTCTTCTGCTTTAGAAGTAAGGCACCCGGTGAGGGTCAGCTCGGAGACGCAGGCGTCATCCCCCCCCCCCCCCCCCCCCCCGCCCAGCTATTCAGGATGCTCCAGCTTTGTCAGGTGACCAGGGCCCTTACTCATCAGCAACGCGCGCTCTGCCTGCAGCACCGAGCTCGTCCAGCAGGAGGCGGTGACGCTGTGCATCAACGTGTCCAGGCAGCAGCCGTTCCCCGCGGCCGACCACGTGGCCATGTTGCGCATCCGGTGTACGACGACCCCAACGAGGACCTCTACTGCCACTTCGACCGGCTGCGCCGACGCCATACAGAGCGAGGCGGAGCATGGCGGCCGCACCGTCGTTATACTGCAAGAACGGACGCAGTCGCTCTGCAACCGTGTGCGTGGCGTACCTCCTAAAGGCACAGGGAAGCTCTCGCTCGGTGGACGCCCTGCAGGTGAGCCGCAGTAGCCTAGCCTGTTGAGCTAATTTTTCGCAGGACTATGTGTGGGTGGTATTTGATTTAACGCAACCCCGTAGATTAAACGTTTAGGGGTGCCATTGGGATGATCTAAGGCAGGGATGGGCAACTTTCATGATTAAAGAGGGCCACATTTTTCATCATGACCATCAGAGGGCCACATGACTGGACACTTCAACTAAACGTGAGCTGAGAGAAGCTACAAAATTTTGAATTTTTGTAGATATGATTTCCTGTATTCTGGTGCGTTTTGGGGATGGCCCACTAGCACTAAATCTTCCAGAATCATAACCTATGTACGGCATGTTAATTGAACCAACATACATTAATTTCATGTTTTACATGCTCAAATATCCACATGAATGGTTAGTATTTTTATCAGTGCAAAGGGCTCACATACATCATCATTCAATGATGTCACAAAACTGAAAAACAGTGGCCCAACATTAAGTGTAACAACTGAATGAACTCAAACCCAACAAGCATGATATTCATCGCAGTCGTAGTAGTTGTAGCGGCGACTTAAGTGGATATCTTTCATGACTGATATAGTTTCTAAGCAAACTAGACGCATAAGTTTGCCTTTGAATTTTATGAATTCTTCTCATCTTTCTTGACCGAGTTTTCTGTAACTCGATCAATTATTATTTAATTTTTTGTGCGGGCCTTTTTCTTGAATTATGTGCGGGCCTGACTGAGTGAGGATGTGGGCCGAATGTGGCCCACGGGCCACCAGTTGCCCATCCCTGATCTAAGGCAAGGGGTTGGGGGTTGAACTCCAAGTATGAAAGGTTCTGACAGATTCTGTTCAGACAGATTCCTCAACATTACCAACTAGGGCTGATCAATTTGGGGAAATAATCGAATTGTGATTATTTTGACCCATATTGCGATTGCGATATAGAATGCGATTTTTCTTTTAAAAGTTCCATATAATAATTTTTTCACATTTATATAGCGCTTTTCAAGGTACCAAAAGCACTTTACAGTGAAGGGGTGACCTCACCAACTCCCTTACCACAATGTGCATCCCTGACAGCTGGAAGAATCGACTCAATTTCATTGAATTTTATATCCTAACCTGTGCTGTTTTCCTCCACCTCCTCTCTGGCAGAAAGTGAAGACAGCTCGCCACGTCATCGACCCCAACCCCGGCTTCATGGCCCAGCTCGAGCGATACGAGCAGGAGCTCAGAACAAGGCGAGGAGGGGCAGACTGAGACTGGGCCGCTCGGATTTCTAGCGCACACTGGCGCTGGTACCACCGTGGTCAATTTCAACTTTCATCGTTCTCGCTTATTTTTCCTTTTGGTTTTTGTTTTTTTGTTCTTTCTTGGAACTCAACGCTCAACCATCTGTTCATGTTAAAATGATGTCTTGTACTAAGGTTTATTTAAGCCTACCCTGGCACTTTTACTGACTCACAGTTACTTTTTCTACCATGGGACATTACTGTTCTCAACTGGTTCAACTACAATGCCCACAATTCCATTCTTCAATCAACATAGCAACGGTGCTGACAGTGGGCTCGCTCTGTAGTGCTTCAGCCATCGAGCATGTAGCTAGGGGCTAGCACATAGTCTTGTTCTATTGGATAGGTATATTTGCTTTCCGTCTCTGAGGCCTGAGGCACCACTTTTGTTGACCTTCTGCTCAATTCGACATTTTTAGTGTGTAAGCAGAACTGCTGCAGTATCTGTTTCAGAAGTCTCCGCAGACACTAGAAACCTGACCGCAGTCAAGTGCTGACACGGATCAGTCTCAACGGATTCAAGGCAATAGGTTTTTTTTTTACCTTTCCTCCCAACTATGATTTTAAATATATATGACGATTTCAAATGTTATCTTGCACATTAACATAACTGCTATAGCTGTCAGCTGTAGGCTAACCACAAGCGCCACAGTTCCCTCTCATAGCCACTAGGTGGAGGCAGGATGCCCTAATCCAGATCCTACTGTGCTCTGATAAAAAATCGGCATGCAGTTTAATGACCGCCAATCATTTTGAGAATCAATGAAGGAATTTCGTGCGCATTTAGGAAGTTTGTGTAAACATTGGGAAACACTGCCTTGTTTTGATCCCACCGTAGTTTGGGGCTAGCCTGGCATCACCACGAATTCCAAACTGCTAAAGTCTGGAACCTCTCCGTTCATCTTCGAATCCCAAAGAGCGTCACGAACTGGCGCAGACTAAAATGCCTCTGGACGTCGTTGGATAGGCCCTTAATCAATCACAGCAACTAAAAAACATCTTTCCTCTCAACTAAAGCTGCCGTCATTTCCTCTTCTTTAAGCGAAAATATACCATGAAGTCTCGACTGCGTTATCAACAAGCCGTTTGACATCAGCGGCAGCCATCTCATGTTGGGCGGACATCTTTTTGTACGAGGGGAGAGCCAGACCTTGTCTGCAAAGCAAATTAAACACGAGCTTGCGAGATTTGTCTGCTCCCAGGCTAGGTTGGGGCCATAGACTAAATAAAATAAGTCAGCGTGAAAAATAAAAGAATCAAAATAATATAAAGTAAAATATAGAATAATAACAGCGCCATTTGCAATAGTAGCTAAATAATACGCTGCAGATGCGAATCCCATTTCAGGGAATTATATAAAACTAGAAACAAGGAGAGGACAAGCATTAAACAGCAGTATAGTTGTCTACAGAACGATGCAATTAAAAAACAAAAGGGCTACGCTTAGACTAAAAGTTGTTGTCTAAAAGTAAGTGGCTGAAAAGTTTCAGCTAAAAATTACTAAATATAATCTTATAGGTTTAGTGTGTTGCATTATGTTTTTGTAATTATAAGCTGTCAACTTTTAAGTTATTCAGAAAATGAGGTAAAAATATTTTTTTACGCATAAGTCTTAAGAGCTACAGCAATAATGATTGCGTCAGGTGTAGGGCCATTGACATTGTAGCTGCTACAGTATTACCACTAGATGTCTTTAACTCAACGATGTGTGTAGTAGATCAGTAAGGTTTAAAATAGTCCATGGCTATCATTAAAGTTTTTTAATCTATAGCTAACACACACACATAAAGACAAAAGCACACGCACGCAAACACATACACACAAACATACACACAATCGCACAGACACACAAACAAATAAATCACTGTATTTTAGGAGTGTGCGCACTCCTTTTGACAAACACATGTGTTTGTCTAAACCTTCTTCAGTCATATAGTTAGAGGCTATGTTGTGTTAGTATATCGACACATTTTGAATACAAAGAAGTAGTATATAATTAGTGTCAGTATTAATTGGTGAACTAATTTATACATTAGCGCTGTATGTACTAGCGATATCTCAGGTTTAACCTTCTCATTGTGAAGTACTTCCAAAATACTAGGAAAAAAAGAGGGAAGAAAAACAGACTGAACAAAGATATAGATAGAACCACGAGTTGTGGTGTAAATATTAAAACATTTAAAACGACTAAAACGACTAAAACAAGCAAAAAAAGTACATCAAAACATCCCACTCTAGAGCATCCATACCTATCAGGGAAGATTATTGTCTTAAACTGTGTTGAATTGCCTAGGACTTTTGTGTATACTTACTCTATGCTAGCCTATTTTCACAGTGAGTCAAGCTATACTGATCCAAAGGTGGTTCAATCCAGGGTAAAATGTGAATGTTGTGAAGGCCTGTTTAACTGACCCGTGGAATTCCCACCTTTGATTTAGACCTGAACATATCTCTTGGACTCGAGAGCCTATACTTTGTACGAATTTGCCAAGCATTATGCAGTCAGCTAGCCGTTAGCTAGCCTTAAGCAAGCAGTAAGCTTATAATAAGCTAACAATAAGCTAACAGTAAGCTTTGAAAATGTCTATTTCAAATGTTCTACTATGCAAATAAGCCATTGCCATTATAGACACTGTATTAAAACATTTAAATAAAGTATTTGGATGATTACAACTTATTTTATTAGTATTCTCTGTTCTTTACCTTGCTTGGCCCGCGTTTATAGAGACCTCAGCCGATGACAGACAGCGGTAACACCGGTCATATTCCAGCGGGAGAGGGGACTATGTGGAACACTAACGCCTGATTGGTCTTTGACCATGGCTGATGTCATCGGAAAAGATCTGTTTAGATGTGGTTGGGTATTGCAACACTTTCCTAAAATAAGAGAGAAAAAAGACCCCGTTGAGAGAAATCAGTTTTTATTCACCAAATCTGTGCAACATCTCCTCCTTTTATTATAGCGGAGGAAGGCTTTTATTATGGCAGGGGACCCCCAAGAGGCCCCCTTTCCCCT
>OLKM01002329.1:20000-47500 GCA_900291075.1 Melanogrammus aeglefinus | reverse complement strand
GTTGATAATACATTTGGAAGGCCTCATAAGGTTGTGAGATGATATTTAAACAGAGTGCCCCATGATTCGTAGCCACAAGTGAACATCTGCTCAAAGCTTAATAAACTCCTACTCATCAGTAGCATTATAGTGAATCACTCCTAATAATATGACTCCTTCAAAATAGTACTTAGCATTGTGTAGCATGTTATCCTAGCTATGTTTGTTGCATACAGGGAATGGGTTAAACGAGTGATTGTTTGTTCTTGGCACTCGGTTCTTTGAACATCCTTACTGACATATTATTTCTCTTTCTTCTGACAAATGTACTTAGGTCGCTTTGGAAAAAAGCGTCTGCTAAATGCCCTCAATGTAAAAGTAATCACTGAGTAAATCCCTTCATGAACTAATACTAATCACTTTATGAACTACTACTAATCATTTAATGAACTACTACTATTTACTTAATGAAATACTACCAATCACACAATGAACTACTGTTAATCACTTAATGAACAACTGCTAATCAGGTAATGAACCACTACTAATCACTGAAGGAAGTATTCCTTACGTACATTGCTTATCCGAAGAACTTGTGCACCACACATAACAGGGAGCTGTGATGGGACAGTGACCACAGGGGGTACCACCTCGTCGGGGGTACCATCCCGGCCTTACCGTGGCCTCCTTGGTCCCGAAGATCTCCCGGGCCTCCTCGAAGTCACAGTCCTCCTCTACACACTCCCGCTCCTTACTGGCCGGCTTCAGCTCCTCCAGGAAGCTGTTGGCCCGCTTGGACCGCAGAACCGTGTGGGCTTCAGGGCCACTGGAGAACACTGAGAGAACCACATGGAACCATGTAGACAACATGCAGAGCAACACGTACAGCAACATACAGGACCACGAAGAACCACACATACAGAGCCACACATAGAGAAACATACAGGAACATGAAGTACCATAAATACAGAACTATACATGCAGAGCCACACGTATAGAACCATGCAGAAATGAAGAACCAGCACACAGAACCACACATGCACAACCATGCATACAGAAACATGCAGAACCACACATGCAGATCCACACATACAAAACCACATATACAGAATCATACATACCGGAACATACAGAACCATACATACAGGAACAAGAGAACCACACAAGCAGAACGAAAGAAAAATCGAAGGAAATGGCTTTGTCTCCACAGTCTGGCTCCTTCAAAATGGACCACTTGAAAAGGCTCTCACATATCGTTAGACTCATAGCATAATTGCCTATGTCATAATGATATCTAAACTAACTTTATTCTCCTGACTTAGGCACATGGGGGGGTCATAAATATACGGCCTGTTAAGCCCTTTGATGATTAAGGGCTAGAAAAATAAAATTGAACTGAATTGAATTGCATTAATCTAAAGTTTGCCGTGTGAGATGAGTGTTTGACGGAGGAACGCGTTCAGAGCAGAAGCAAGAGCGCTGAGAGGTTCAGTGTGAGAGCAGGAGGAGGAGGAGGAGGAGGAGGAGGAAGAGGAAGAGGAGAGGAGGAGGAGGAGGAGGAGGAGGAAGGAGGAAGAGGAGGAGGAGGAGGAGGAGAAGGAGGAGGAGAAGGAGAGAGAGGAGGAGGAGAAGGAGGAGGAGGAGGAAGAGGAGAGGAGGAGAGGAGGAGGGGAGGAAGAGGAGGAGGAGGGGGAGGAGGAGGAGAAGAAGGAGGAGAAGGTCAGAGGGAGCCGGAGGAACCTACCTGACATGCAGACCGCGGATGTGGAGCAGAGCGCTATGGCCGCTGACACACAGAGGAGGAGTCTGGCCATGACATCAATCACCAGCTAGCCAATAGGACGCGGAGACGATGAGAGTGTCCACCAATGGAGATCTCTGCAGTGTTGCCCTTCTGCGTTTATTTTTACTCACGGTTGACTGTTAGCTGTGGATGGAATAGGCATTCCATCTACATTTTAATGACATTTGAATCGTGGGAGTACATCTAAATGAACATTTGAATCGTGGTAGTACATCTGAGTGAAAATCCGAAGGGTGTTAGTACATCTAAGTGCAAATTTGAATCGTGTTTGCAAATACTGAACATGTGTGTAAAAAAATTTTTTGACGACCCAATTCAAAATGAGTATTGAAGACCCAACTCGGATCTGATGCATTTAAATGTGAACGTGTGGTCATCAATAAATATATTGATTGGAGCATGGAGTATTTGAGTGTGTAACATGAGACACAGACCTGGTACAAGGTACAAGGAAATCAGGTCAACGATAACAAAACAATCAAACCAAATCACATCCAAGACAAGGTTATTTTTGACATCTTGTTATCGGCGAAAACCCAAACGTGAGACAGAGCTGGCCCTCTCGGGGAGCCTTAACACACAGCAAGTCTACGCTACAGACCTTTGACCCTCAAGTGGCCCACCGCGGGGATAGTGCTAGTGCTAGGGCTAGGTCTGGGTCCTAGGTCCTGGAGACAGAAGAAGAGCTCAGACCACAGGAGGAAGGGTCTTAAGACAACTTACGTGTGCTGGTGGCGTCCTGGTATCAGACTGCTGGTGTTTAGACTGTTGTTAATCACTAACCCGCCCAATATTTACTGAGAGTCCACAGTCTGTGTGTTCCCCACACACACACACCCCTCGGCCCCATGGAGCCCACCGGCACTGCGCACACACGCACACGCACACACACAAGCGCGCACACACACACACGTACACACACACACACACACACACACACACACACACACACACACACACACACACACACACACACACACACACACACACACACACACACACACACACACACACACGAATACACACTGTGGCAACCCGGCCCCGACACAGCGGCCCTTGAAGGGGCAGGTGATACAGCCACCCTTTTCCCCCAGAGGGCGCCAGGGACCGCATTGGCGCGGCCCCACACAACGCAAAGGGGGAAAAACACGCGATGGAGGAGGGCGATCAGACGCAGGTGAGCAGTATGAAAAGGGAAGCGGCGACTGTCTAACGAGAGAACGTGTGGGTCCAGTATAGGATCGCGGACCGGACCGAGATTCGCTCCCCGGACGGACGACTGCACCAGTGACCCGTCCCCGTGGAGGCCGACGGGCCACACGGACGGATCGCCGCATCCCAAGACCGGGTCAAGAAGTGGGGCGATTGAAGATCGACCAGAACAAGCTGAAGCCAGACTGGCTGGAGGAGCGTGTGGAGACCAGACCCACACTAGGCCTAGAGGGTAAGGGTTGTGGCTGTGGCCCAACCCTCTTGACCCAACTGAACCCTTATAGTGGAATTACGTCCAAGTGGACCGAAGACCTGTTTGCCGGCTGTTTTCGCACCAGAGACGTGTACTGATTAGGGGGAGGCGGAGCACGACGGGTTACCGCAACACATGCAGACACACAGATACACACACACACACACACACACACACACACACACACACACACACACACACACACACACACACACACACACACACACACACACACACACACACACACACAGATGCTCGCATACACACACAGGCACGGACACACGCACACACACACACACACACACACACACACACACACACACACACACACACACACACACACACACACACACACACACGGATGTAACCATACACGTACACACACACACACACACACACACACACACACACACACACACACACACACACACACACACACACACACACACACACACACACACACACACACACACACACACACACACACACACACACACACTGTGATGGCCCAGCCGGTGAGCAGTGGCCCACATGGCCAAATGGTGGCCACAAAGGCAGGCAAAGGCAGTCAAGTTGTGTGGATGGGAGATACTACCCTAAAAGCTGTGCCATAGAGACGCAGCCTTACTCGGGTGTCTCAGCTTATCACTCACAGGTTTGCTGAGGCCAAGTCCACACGTACCAAAACGATCTTTTTTTTCTCCGTTTTCCCTGGCATCGTTTCAAGAACATTTGCGTCCACACGGATCCATCTCAATACGACTCAAAAACGCTACTTCATGTTCCAGGCGTATAGGTGGCGCTGTTTTTTTTAGAAATTCACCGGAAACGGAGAGGAAGAGGCGGGAGCATGCACAAAAAGCTTTAGCGCTGTATACAAATAAACAGTAGCAGAAAACAATCTGAATGAGAATGAGGCACAGGAGCATAATATTTTGTGATAGTAACCCTAATAGGCAAAATATCTTCTCCAGCAGGAACACGAGCATGTAGTCGGCCATAGTTGTTGTTATGAGACGTCGTCACAGGTTACAAGAGGTTACGCTCGAGGGGTGTGGCGATGACATCATCGAAACGCAAGTATGCGTTTTGGCCGTCCAGACGAACACTCAAGGGGTGCGTTTCTGAATTTATTCACCCTGGGACCTGGTTTCAGAAAACTCCGTTTTCATGCGATGCGTTTACAGGATTCGTGGTGGACGATCGGCCAAAACGATGCAAAACATCTTGCGTTTTAATCACAAATAAGGAACACCGTGTTGTTGAGCTGTACAATGATTGCCCTGCCTTACATAAAGCAGTAGGATTACATCCTTCATACATGACAGCTAGAAGCCAGACTGGCTGGAGGAGCGTGTGGAGACCAGACCCACACTAGGCCTAGAGGGTAAGGGTTGTGGCTGTGGCCCAACCCTCTTGACCCAACTGAACCCTTATAGTGGAATTACGTCCAAGTGGACCGAAGACCTGTTTCTTTGACGTGTGTAAGTTGTGTCGTGCTGACATCAGAAAGAAGGCTTGCAGCTGAAGAGGAACCCCCAAAACTCCCAAGAGGAACCCAAAGCCGAGCCAGGGCGAAGTGGTCAGCGGCAGGGATCACAGACCCCACTAAGCTTGGCCGGTCTCTCTCTATATATATCTCTGCCCCCCATCACAGGAAGAGCCAGACAGAGCACCCTGACTTCAACCGTCGACCCGGTGAAGATTCGAGTGACCTTTTGCCCCCTGCCCTTTTCCCCACACCTTTATAAATGAATGCCATAAGTTTGGTTTCACCGCAAACCCTGTTTCTGCCTGTTGTTCCGATTGTTTATCCCACTGTCGTGCATCCCAGACCAGGCGTCCACAACACACTTACATGTACACACAAAAAAACACACACCAACACTTTCTGTGCAAAGTGTATTATATGGTGAATGATAATTCAACAAAATGCTAAAAATAATTGCATTGTCGAATTACAAATAAGGAACAGTGTGTTGTTGAGCTGTACAATGATTGCCCTGCCTTACATAAAGCAGTAGGACTACATCCTTCATACATGACACCTAGAGTCTCCTCATTATTTTGAGTACACACACACTACAGGCAAACAGTGCCCGCACACACACACACACACACACACACACACACACACACACACACACACACACACACACACACACACACACACACACACACACACACACACACACACACACACACACACACACACACACACACACACACACACACACACACACACACACACACACACACACACACACACACACACACACACATAGATCCAGTCATTGTCCTTCTCCTGACCTGATGAGGACGATCAAAGAGATATTGAATGAGACACGCACACATGCAGACACAAACACAGGTGCGCACATAAACACACACACACACACACACCACACACACACACACACACACACACACACACACACACACACACACACACACACACACACACACACACACACACACACAGGCACATACACACACATACACGTACAACCATAGACTCGCACAAACATACAGTCACAAACATGACGTGAAGTTCATTAACACGCACACCGGGGGAAACATACCGACACACACAGATTAATGCAATCGCACGCACTCACAGAAACACACACAAACATGGAAACATATACACACACACACACATACACACACACATACACACACACAAAAGCACAAAAAACACACAAACACAAAGCACATATCTATAAATGCAAACACACACACACACACACACACACACACAAACTCACCCACAAAACATATTCAGCGGGGACAAAGCAGATCTGACGAGTGCGCAGGTGTGAGTCCCAGGTGAGTGTGTCTGTGAGCAGACGGTGGAAACCGGGGCAGGTATTAAGGTGAGCCATTGTCTGCGTGCGATGCTGCTTTGTGTCAAGGCCTTGTTCCCCGGGCTCGGATTGCCTTTGTGACCCAATCATGTTTAGATTTCTCCTCAGAAACGGGCCGGATAATGGTTCCCCTCTCCGGTTACGGGCGCTCTCCAGCGAGGAGGCACCGCACCCTGCTACTGGGACGCACACAGCAGGGGTCGCCCAGGCAGACAACACAGGGGGTCAGGGAACTAATGCTTTTTGGCTCAGCATGCAGTTCCTCATCCATTATTCGGCGGGTTCCCAGAAACCCCTGCCCGGTTCGTTTTTTTCTTTGCTTTTCTTTGTGTGTGTTTTTTTTCCATTGCAAGAGGACGTTGTTTTGTTTTCTGGTGTGAGGATCTCCTCAACTTTACCTCGACCCGTCGAGTCGAGTTCACAGTCACGGTGAAGTGGCCATGGAATCCGCTCACAGCCAGGGAGAGGCATCATCGCTGATGGGGCTGTAACAACGCCATGTGATCTTCTTCTAAACGGCAGGTGGCACCGGACACGGAGCCCCGAACCCACAAACTCATCCCCTAGCTCTTCAGAACTGCTAACTGCTAACCCTACTACTACCCTAACCGCTAACCCTAACCGCTTACCCCTGTCCCTAAACACGTAGTCATCCAATAGCTCTCCAGAACCGCTAACCGCTAACCCTCACTGTAACCCCTTACTAAACCCCTTAATCGTACCACAGCTCTACCCTTACCCCTGCCCCTTCCCTCAACCTAAGGCACTGAATCATACCCTTCACCCAAGTCAAAGTATCCCCGAGCAAGACACCTCGAGCTGGCTGTCGCCTTGCATGGCTGACACCGCCGTCGGTGTGTGAATGTGTGCATGAATGGGTGAATGTTATAAAGCGTAAAGCGCTTTGGGTGGCCGCTGGTTAGAAAAACGCTGCATGAATGCAGAGCATTTACACCTCTCCACTGATAGACGCCATCGAGTTGGAGCTGGCCTCCTCCTGCCTGGTGGACTCCTCTCCTCCAGCAGGAATTAGGGCAGGGATATGTGCTAGATTGTCTTACCTGTGATGAGCTCCAGCGCCAACATGGCCCAACAATGGCAGGAAGGCGGGGGCAGGGAGGGGAGGCAGAAAGGGTGATGGAAGGATTAGAGATGAGACGGAACCCGAGCGGAGGAGAAAGTGAGGGAGGAATGTGAGGGGAGTTGTGTGACGGGGGGCGCTTTAGAACATGTTTACGTCTTATTGCACTGGCTGCTGTTAATAATCATGCGTATTTAATGGAGAGGGAGAATTCTCTATCAAACAACGGCTTCCAATTGGTCCTACAGATGGAATGAACCCCTTTCTCTCTTCCCTTCCACATCTCTGCTTGTCTCCCTCGGTTACGTAAACCGAGGGAGACAAGCAGAGATATAGAAAGGGTTCCTCTCTTCCTTTCAATAGCTCTGCTTTGCTTCCCATCCCAAAACCAAACCAAGCCTCACAAACCGAAACCCCGACTTCCCCTCCCAGCCTGGACCCCGCTGCACCGGAGCTGGGATCACCGTGGGTCCCCGCCAGGTGGCTCAGGGGGGGGCAGGGACTCTGGAGGGTGGCTGTTATTGAGACGTGAGGTTTGTTGTGGTTGTAACACCCAGTGGCAGGTCGCCCTTGTTCTCAGAGAATGAAGGGGGTATGAAAGAGAGACGGGTGGAGGACAGACACAGCCAGAGGAAGACAGTCTTCCATTCTTTTCTTTTCTTTTTTTAATCTGTTCAATGCCGTTTATCCTTAACGAGGTCATCCCGGCGCTCCCCTCCCATCCTCCAGAGTTTTGGCGTTCCTGGAGTCCGCGTGCGTGAGAGGTGGACCCGGGCCGGGGACACTGAGGCTTATAAATTGATGGGCGAACCGAATGCTGCTCATCATTTACTCAGAAACTCCTCAGGCGACGGGACTCAGACAAAACAAGCAACATGGTGAGTAGTACGATGAGCGCCTCCAATGGGATGGATTGCTTTTTTTTTTTGGGGGGGGGGGGGAGGTTAAAACTTTTACTAAAACATCGGGCATATTTTATTCCGATATAAATTGCATCTACTTTAGCAAGCCTATATGAAGGAATAAGGGATAAGAAAGAAATCCAAACATATTTCAAATCCGTTGAATGGATCTTTGTACTGTTGACGCACAAGTTGATTGTAAGCGATATTTCCTTATTCACGTTGTCGGAATTGGCAGTCACCTTTCTTCAATATTGATAGCTCACTACCAGAGTGTGATCTCTGGTAGTCCGCGCACACCCTGTTCAGAAATCCAATAGTGACATCGCAAACTGCGCCGTCGTTCATGCATCCACCCGAGACCAGTCTTGTGATGGGTTGGGGGCTGACGCTTCTCTCCTCCTCCAGAAGTTCTGCAGGCTGCTGGCGGGTCTCCTGCTCTCCTGCGTCTGCACAGCCAACCGTGTACACACCGCCACCACTGTAAAGACCACTACCATTGCACAGGACGAAACCGACGTACAGAACACCACCACCCCGGTCACACCGCACGAACCCGTCCACACCCGGCACACCTACGGCAGTGACCCCAACACCGTCTCCATGGATCCCACGACCACATCCTTGGACGACCCCCCCAACTTCAAAGACTACAACGTGTTGGCCTTGCGCAACGACACGGGCAACAACCGGCTCCGGATGGGGATGGGGCCCATGAATATGGAGGACATGGAGATGGAGCCCGCTGGGGACATCTGCGACTCCATCCTGCCCGGGGCCCAGGTCCCCTGGATGTGCTACTGCCGCTTCTGCAAAGGAGGCCAGGGGCCCAAAGGGGACCAGGGCTTCAGAGGTCTCCCAGGCACGTAGGACCCCTTCAGTAGAACCTCCCCATGTCCCTGGGGTCCCAGGTTCTGCTCCCCTGTTCCGTTGGTCCAGTCACATTTAACAAAACACAGACTTTGAGAGGGGGGAAGGGCAGTTTGGTAGGCAGAGCAAGGCACCAACGCAGCAGGGTGAGGGGTTGTAATCCCTTTGTAGAGCAAGGCACTAACACAACAGAGTTAAGGGTTCCAGTCCCTTTGTAGACAAGAGGGCAGAGCAAGGCACCGACACAGCAGGGTGAGGGGTTGTGATCCCTGTGCGGTCGTATTGTAAGGTTGTTGTCTTCTGATGAACCCCCCACTAGGGAGTCCGGGGAGCCCGGGGAGGAGAGGCTTGATGGGGTTCAGAGGTCGTCCGGGGTTCACGGGCCAGCCGGGCCTGAAGGGTAGGTAGGGGGATCTGTTGGCTGGTCGGATCCAGTTTGATCTCATTTTAAATTCCTTGTTTTAAAGTGTATTTTACCAATAGGGAAATTCCTAATACCGCGATGTAATGTACTGAGTGTACTGATTCTGCCGTACGTACTGGGAACTTTTGTGTGTGTGTGTGTGTGTGTGAGTGTATGTATGTATGTATGGATGGATGGATGGATGGATGTATGTATGTATGTATGTATGTATGTATGTATGTATGTATGTATGTATGTATGTATGTATGTATGTATGTATGTATGTATGTATGTATGTATGTATGTATGTATGTATGTATGTATGTATGCATGCATGCATGCATGCGCGCGCGCGCGCGTGTGTGTGTGTGTGTGTGTGTGTGTGTGTGTGTGTGTGTGTGTGTGTGTGTGTGTGTGTGTGCATGTGTGTGCTTGTGTATGTGTCTGTGTGTGTGTGTGTGTGTGTGTGTGTGTGTGTGTGTGTGTGTGTGTGTGTGTGTGTGTGTGTGTGTGTGTGTGTGTGTGTGTGTGTGTGTGTGTGTGTGTGTCCGTGTGTGCGTGTGTCCGTGTGTGTGTGTGTGTGTCCATGTGTGAGTGTGTGTTCAGGTCAGAAGGGAGATGATGGAGAGAAAGGCGATGTGGGACCAGCGGGAATGTCCGGATCAAAGGGGGGCAGCGGTTTAAAAGGTGTGTGCGCATCCCTTCATTATTGTGTACCGTAGCAGGCCCTACAGGCGACGGCGCGTGACTTATCGTTCTGATTGCAGCCCAAAGGCCTGACTGGCTCACTAAATACAGACACACGTCTTCAACCTGAACGTAGCCTGAGATCAAACTAGTCACATGGTGGTCACATGACAATGACATGGTGGTCACATGACAGTGACATGGCGGTCACATGGTTCAAACATGGTGGTCACATGGTAGTCGCAGGCACGCGTTCTAGCCGGTGTGTGTATGTGTGTTGTGTGTGTGTGTGTGTGTGTGTGTGTGTGTGTGTGTGTGTGTGTGTGTGTGTGTGTGTGTGTGTGTGTGTGTGTGTGTGTGTGTGTGTGTGTGTTGTTTGTCTGTGTGTCTGTGTTCCTAGGAGACAAAGGGGACGTGGGGTTTGTTGGGCCCCAGGGTGTAATGGGGCCTCCCGGAGAGGACGGCACCTGCCCTGCGTCATGTGACAGTGTTGAGGGCCCACCTGGCCCCTCTGGACTCCCTGGGAGTGCCGGCAGCAGGGGCCTCCCAGGACTGACGGGCCCCAGGGGGCCAATGGGCCCCGGAGGACTGAAGGGAGACATGGGTATGAATGGAGCCGATGGGTCCGATGGGATGAAGGGCATGAAGGGGGAGGAGGGGCCGTGCGACTGCTCTGACGGAGAACAGGGCCCCCCGGGGCCGCAGGGGCCGCAGGGGACGCAAGGAGAGGGTGGCGTCAACGGTGCTCCAGGGTCCGAGGGAGACTCCGGACCACAGGGCAGTAGGGGCCCCATGGGCTTCACAGGGGCCCCGGGACCCTGTTCCCCGGCCATCCAGTCAGCGTTCTCCGGCGCTCTGTTCTCGTCGTACCCGCCCCCCAACCGGCCGGTCGCCTTCCCCATGGTGCTCTACAACCAGGGCAACTTCAACCCCGTCATGGGCATCTACCGCGCGCCCGTCAACGGCACCTACGTCTTCAGCTACAACCTGGCCGTCAGGGGCAAGCCGCTGAAGGTCGGCCTGTTCCTCAACTTCAGGCCGATCATCAGGACGACGGCGACCAACGACCCGGGCACGGCCAGCCAGGAGGTGGTGCTCCACCTGAGCCAGGGCGACGAGGTGTGGCTGCTGGTGAAGGACCAGGACAACAACGGGATGATCACCGACAATGAGAACAGCAGCACGTTCTCGGGCTTCCTGCTGAACCCCGACAACTGCATGCTGCCCCCCATGATGGGACGGGACGGCGGCTCAGTCAGCTATGAGGAGACTGCTACGGCCGTGTACAGCTGGGGATCACTAGATACAGAGCCCCGCCCCACCACCCCATAGAACCAGTCAGCCAGCCAGTTAGCCAGCCAGCCAGCCAGCCAGGGGTCGGCCAAGCTCTAGGCTATGTGCACACAACAGAAAATGTGCACCCACGATTTTGAATGGGGTTACACACAAGGACACACACGCACACACACATACACCCACACACACACACACACACACTCACACACGAACAACCACAAGGAAGGCTTATGAATATGTTAAGGGTGTTAGATCTTTGAGATGTGTAGCAGTGATCTTACAATCAAAGGCCTGATTGTATCTAAAAAAATCTAGGTCTCGTGTTTTGATCTCGCTGGATCTGAACATTAAGTCTCTCTTGGAACTTCTTGAGATATGCTTTAGGTTAAATCATAGCAGACGCTTCCTTTAAGAGTTTCAAATCAGGTGTGGAACAGAGAGGGTGGACAAGTAGGAGAACCCGTCGAGTGCAGCCTCCGCATCAACGTTAGCCACGCTGGTAAACATTTAGTCGGTGCATAATTCTGTAGATCTGAAATCGCTCCTGAGTTTTTCCAGAGTAAAATTCAATTTGAAATCATTAAGTGTGGGATGTTTCATTTGCACGTTTCCCACATGCAGTGCTTTCCCCCCCGAAATGTACGCCTGAGCATAAATTTCTACCAAGTCGCCGCCAGCATTTTGAAGCGTTCTAGCCCGAGTCTGGCGTCGCGGTGACACGCTGCAAAGGGATGCGAAGAGGAGGAGGCTTATCAGGTCGGAGTGTAGGCCGGTTATTCTACGTCGTGCACACAATTTACTACAGAGGCTCCACTGAAGCACTGAAGAGGGGAGGAGAGGTGAGGAGAGGGGAGGACACGAGTGCCCAAAGAAGAAAAAAATAACAACAGGGGCTGGCAGAGTAGAGGAAATGTATGGTAAATAAATAGGGTGATTTGATAAAGGAAAAAGGTAATACTAGACTGCATAAATTGTCGCTAACTCTGTTGTGTCAGATGCAGCCATGCACGTCAGCAATGCTGGTGAACAAGTCTGCACCTGAGATGAAGTAAAAGGGTGCTGCCGGTGTGATGCTTACGCATGTCTGCCCAGCACTTACACACTAGAGAGTCGCGCTGTGCTGGGACCAGACCCGGTGGGGGGGCTTGTATTACCGATATAGTTATTGTGAATGTGCTTTCTTGTTGTGTTCACGATGACAATATGTATGAGGGCCCGCCACAGGGGGGCGCTGTTTGGGACACGTTGCTAAACATGCTTCACGCTTTACTTCTTCAATAACTTCAATCTGTTTTGAAAATGAATTAAAACTGAAACTTCAAATGGACGCTGATTTTTTTCATATTGTTCACTACAATTTTTGCAATCATTGAAGTCATTTTCATAACAATATCTATGATAGTACTACATATAGGTAGAGACGAGTATGTCGTTCCTCTAACAGCCTTTAGGGGGTTCACGTGGAGACTAGCATGTAGTTCCTCTAACGGCCTTTAGGGGGTTCACGGTGGAGACTAGCATGTCGTTCATCTAATGGTCTTTAGGGGATTCACGGTGGAGACTAGCATGCATTCTTGTGAATGAAGATGATGTTTAAAATCGATGGCAGAGGTCAGCGGTCCCTGCGATCTTAAATGGAAGCACTCAGTTGGCATACATTAAAAAAAGTCACGAACACTGCATCAATATTTTTGATTTTGGACACTGACAAATATCAACATCTGAAACCTAAGCAAAGGTTTCCTCTTGATGTGCCAGTTATGGAGAGCAAACATTGCTTATTGCAGCCTTTAAGTTTAATTAGACCCTCAGCTAATGGGATGTGCAGAACATTAACAAGAGCCATAGACCGTCAAAGATATGTGGGAGAATTTAGATGCAACATTTGTCAATGGAATATATACGACGACAAACAACAAAATGAAATGGCTTTTACATTTTTTTTTAGCATTTTACTTTCTTAATATGAGGGCGCATAAGTAAACTGGGTTACCACCGTAAAAGAAGACATGGTAGGAAGAGTGTGAGGATTCAGGCTTTGATTCGATCACGGAAAATAAAAATCCTCAACGCAGGGCTAATATTCCTTGTCTGTGGAAATAAAAATCGAATCAACAATCAAGACAAACAGTTACAATTGACTGACAGCAGTGAGTAACCGTTTCTTGACGGTAACAGACAGAGCTACGTTTTGCACGTTTACAGTGACAGACCGACATGTTAACATTATTATTAGCAAGTGCTACAAATGACCAAGCAAACCATGGACTACAAGCGGTCGGTGGAACTGCCATTTTAACAAACACTAATTTGGAATGAAGCCCCTCCCCCAGAGGGAGGGGCTTATTTTGTCTTGGGAGGGGCTTATTTCTCCTTTGGGGCCATGTCGTCCCCCCCGGACACGTTGCCGTCGTCTTCGTCGTTGTCGGCCTTCATCCCCTTCATGTTGGAGCGTTTGAATTCCTCAAACACCAGCTCCTCCTCTGGCTCACTGCACACACACACACACACACACACACACACACACACACACACGCACACACACACACAAAAGCACGCGCACACACACACCCAATCACGCGCACGCACACACGTCCGCGCACACGCACACACACACACACACACACACACACACACCACACACACACACACCAGTTATGCAAATATGCATAAGACACGCACAGATAAGAATGAAGAAAAGTGTGTGTACACATACAAATACACCTACACACATACATAAGCACACACAAAAACACACACATACACACACACACATTCATACACACAAACACACATACATATTGGTAATGAAAAGGCAGAGGTGATGTCTTACCTTTCCCTCGCTGTGGGGGGTGCCAGAGAAAACGCAAAGAGATAACATTAAATATGTAAACTAAAGTAGAAGATGCATGCAAACTCATACACAAACAAACACACGCACACGCACAAGCACACACACACTACCTGCATCTGGTTTAGGATGCATCATTTTGAAGGGAACCTCAAGGCCAAGCTCACTGGAACACAACCAATATAAATCAGACAGGTGAGTGTGGACATCACACAGGTGAGTACAAGTGTTGAAATCATACAGGTGATTACAGGAAATTACCCGACTAGATGAGGACATCACATAGGTGAGTACAGGTGATGACATCACACAGGTAGTCAGTACAGGTAACTATGGTTTATCTAACTATCTGGGTTACTATCTGGTTGTTACATAAGCAAAGAAGTGACCTTACCTGGAGCCCATCAGCCTGAAACAACAAAACAAAGATTGAAGTGAAGCAAAGGCAACCCTTTGAAACAGGAACAGGATACATGGTTATATCTCTGCTCAAGCGCATTAGGAGGAAGGGTAGAACCATCGCCACCTAGCGGTATTGTTCCAAAGCTGAGCGAGTAACACATTGTGTTCCCAAATGACTGTGTTTTAAAAGCGCAGTCTAATTCCGAAGTGAGCTATGACATCGGCTACCGATTTCAGATGGTCAAAGTAATGAGCTTCCATAAAAAAACTTTAATGTCCTGTGGTTTTGGTAAAGGTCCAAATCAAAAGAAATGCTGACTTCCGTTTTGCAGTAAAGCGTAGGCCTATGATGCACTTTTCTTTAAACGTCTCTATGGGGAAAAGCCATGCATTTCACCCCCCGCCAATAGCAGAGGGGGCGAATTGACTTCCCCTCCATTGCTGTGTTCTGATATCCATACTTCCATGAGTGCACTTAAACGTAGTACGCTATCCTCACTCACTAAGTACGCGGATTTGCAGATGTCAGGGTTGTTCCAAAAAACAAATACTCCGTGGTGCACTTAACGTAAATTACGATCGCGGCTCGTCACCCGCCAATAATGGTGAAGGGTGAACCCTTTACGCGTAGCTGCTTTAAAAAGCTCAAAAGCTACAAAATGACTCCATTAATGCAGGCTACTTTTTTTCCAGCTGAGCGGCGGGCCCAGCCTTGCTCCGCCTCTTCCGCTACGTAGCCAAGATGGCTGCCGTTGAGTGCGAAAAGTGTACACCGTTCACCGTTCCACACTCAGCGTTTTGCCTTTTCTGAAAAGCACCATCCGGGGTCCTTTCAGTTCTTTTCGTCCCGATCGTAATTGGAACGCTCTACGTACTCAAACTAAGTGCAGTCAGTATGGGAAGTATGGATATTGGAACACGCCACATGAATTACTGCACACCAATCCACTCACCCTCCGATGATCAGCTTCACCATGACTCTGTACGTGACCAGGATCCCCATCACCTCCTTCAGAACACCCTCTTTGATGCTGAGATGCAGAACACGACAACATTACATAAAGCTTTTTTCGGGAGTCATTTCAGAGCTCGGACCCGACCTGAGTCAGTCTCAGCATCAAACTAGCACGTTAATAACGCCTCAACGCAATCTTATTTTAACGCGATTAACATAACAATTGCCAAATCTGCGATGCTACTTATTTTAATTTAACTACACCCAGTAACTGTTGGTTTACAATTGTACTATATAACTGAAGGTTTACAATTCCCAAATCTGTGGTGTTCCGTAAATTTCATATTCAACCCAACACTGAGTGGTTCAATAAAGCTCAAGATTACTTGGTCTAGATTTGAACAAAAAATTAATTTAGTATGAATGACGATGTGTCTTTCCTTTTGATAATCTCATTTAATTAAATTGGACTGGATTTAAAATATAATTTTAAAAGTGTGATTATTTGCGAGTTAACTCACCAATACTATGCGATTAATCGTGATTAAAAAAATGAATAGTTTGACAGCCCTAGTAATTATGCAAGACGATGAATGGACTGCATTTATTCTAACCAGGGTCCACTCAATGCGCTTTACAATACTGTCTCAAACCTCATTCGATTCATAACTAACCTTCACTCTGGTTAGGTGTTTTTGATAATTAACTAATCTTCACAGATGTTTTTCATTCGTAACTTATCCTCACTCCGGTCAGGTGTTTCTGAGAAACTAGGAACTTGATTAAATTACACAGAATGTGTAGCTACTCACTTTGAACACAATCGTAACTGTTTGTCTTTTATATTTGATCTGGTCGTGGCAGAGTTGGTTTTTCAAGGATTTCATGGTTTAGCAGATATATATGCCTGTTAAACTACCATGAATGCTTTCATTTCACTTGATGCCCATGTTTCCTGCGTGAACGCGAAAGCGCCCGTGATTCACCTCATGTGTGTGACAATTGATTTATATGTAATCCATAATTTTCAGCTGCTGTATTCCTTCAAATTGCAATTAACACAACAACACATCAAAATAGCCCCATCCACATGACCCGAAGAGTAACCTTTGGTGCAAAACCAAAAAAAGTCCTTCCGTTCTACGCTGTGATTGGCTCTGACTGAGATCGACCTTGATGTCTGTGATTGGCTACTCACAGGCTTGAGGATGCCAGGTTGGTGTCCTCATGTTTCAGCTTGCCGTCCAGTGCTATGCCCCGCCTCTCCTTATTGTTGGCCAATAGGGGAAGGAGGGTGTAGACCTTTTGGAGACTTGCTCCAGTGGAGACGGCATCCCTGAGCCAATAGGAGACAAGCAATTAAAAAACAGGGCTACTTTCCTTCCAATCAACTTTATTGTCCCACTTTTAAAATGACCGAGACAGGACCATATCACTACGTGGTCCATGACAACGATGCAAACTTCATGAGTTAATTAGGACTTGATCATTGTTAAGACTTTTACCCAGAATCCTTGATGGCCACGGATTTGACATAGCTGTCATTGCAGTATAAAACCACTGTGGCAACCTGGTCCACTGGGAGAGGAGGAGAGGAGAGGAACAGGGAGGAGACGGGTGAAATAATGTAAATCAATATTGACTGTTTAGTCAGGCAAAATGACTTACTCCTCTCTAGGTGCTCGTCTATGAATAATAAAAAGCATCTCAGCTTAACTTAAGGACTAGGTAGGGGTGAGTCCGGGGGCATCTGACTCAAGGCTGCCCACCGGTAGACTAGGGACATCGGGGAT
This sequence comes from Melanogrammus aeglefinus, assembly GCA_900291075.1. NCBI lineage: Eukaryota > Metazoa > Chordata > Actinopteri > Gadiformes > Gadidae > Melanogrammus > Melanogrammus aeglefinus. The sequence continues at coordinate 30,145 of OLKM01002329.1, read as the reverse complement.
CCGACCCAGAACCTTTACCCCTGAGACGCTGTTTAGCAAAAAAGGCAGCTCCTCTTGGGTTCCTCACCAGAGACAATGATGTTCTTGATGTTTTTGTTGGAGTTGTTGGTCACGCTCACGTTGACGTTGATGGCTTCGCCGTGGTAGAAGATCTACAGGAGAGAGGGAGGTCAGAGGTCAGGCATCAGGGTCACCCCCCCCCCCCCCCAAACATAACCATCACCAATATCGCGTCGTACGAAGGAACGTTTTAAACCACTGAGCAGACAGGGACGGGGGGGGGGGGGGGGGGGGGCGGCAGTAGCTCAGGAGGTACAGCGGGTTGGCTGGTAACTCAACCAACGAGGTGTCCCTGAGCAAGACACCACCTCACCTCACCCTACCTCACCCTGGCCGACTCCGTCGCCGGTGTGCGAATGTGTGAATGAATGGATGAATGTCAGGCAATATTGTAAAGCGCTTTGGATAAAAGCGCTATATAAATGCAGTCCATTTAGGAATTCAGTGAATACTTTGAATTCCAATGCAGGCCACTGAAGCAGCAGGTCGGGGCCAGGGTCTCTCGGTCCGTGATGCCTACAGGCTGCCGATCGGCCCCAGAACAACCCGGCTCCATTTACCGTTTAGGGCATTAAGCAGACTCTTCTATCCAAAGCAACTCACAATAAGTACATTTGTCAAAAGAAGGAGAAACAACAATATATTGCTGTCGGTACAGTAAGGCTGTTCATAGAACCAAGTGCCAAGCGCTAACAATCGCTAGGTTAACCCATTCCCCCTACACAACAAAGATAGCTAGGATAAGACGCTACGTAACTAAGTACTACAACTAAGTATGACATACGAAGTGCGTACATCAAATGCCAGTCCTGACGTGCAAAATTCAATAAGTAGGAGGGGAGGGACTTAAGACCTCTACATAGCCACCCAGGCTACGCAGATTCTAGGTCATTGGTTCTCAAAGTGCGGCCCGCGGGCCAATGGCGGCCCGCAGAAACATTCCTGGCGGCCCGCAACGACATACAAATGTAAGTTGTCTTTTTTATTATCTCAATATAAACTTAAACAAAAATAAATAAATATAAAGAGAAAAGTCGACTCTCTCTAGCTTTCAATTAAATCCTGTTGCATTTGTTAGTTTTAATCCGACTGTTCATTACTTTGAAAGGATGAACCTCAGTTTCGTGATTTAGACCTCACCTGACCTCAACTCCCAGAGGTCCACGGTGCCATGTTTTTTTTCACCACTGGGATGCTGACGGCGTTTCCCGCCTGATTTTTTTTTTCTTTGGTGTCCCTCAGTCAAATTTTGGGTTCCTAAATCGCCCTCAGCTGTCCAAACTTTGAGGACCCCTGGTCTAGGTGAACTCTGAACAGGTGAGTCTTGAGTCTCCGCCCACTCACATCCTTCTCCAGAGTGACCTCCAGGTGCAGCGGTTTGTCGGCCGTCACAAACTCCCGGCTCCTCGTCACCGGCTCGACCGGCTCATCCGTCTCGGGAGCGTACTGAACCTTCCGGAGCATCAGCTTCACGGCGCTCCTGCAGTGAGAAAGAGCGCCGTCGCTCAGGCTCACTATTTAGCATCGTCAAGGGAGCGGTGGAGAACAGCACCGCCACTCAGGCTCACTATTTAGCATCGTCAGGGGAGCGGTGGAGAACAGCACCGCCGCTCACGCTCACTGTTTAGCAGGCCTTCTCGTACAAATTATCTGACAATGAATTCAGATATGGGTTTGTCTACAGTTTAAGCTAGAATCTGGGATCAAATCCAGGCCATTCGACTGGGATTCAAACACCTTAGTGGCCTATCAGCTTCCCCGTCCCGGGCTCTGTCAATTTTTTTGTATAAGAATCTGGATGTCGGTTCCAGTCTCTCACCTTTTCCGAATCTTTGCATCCTGGCTCTCAGCGCTGAAAGCCTTGATCTCAAACTCCACCGCACATTGCTGCAAAGTGAGAAGACGTTATATTAAAGGGACAGCTTACCCAAAAGAGCACTGCTTCATACATGTGTTGGGAAAAATTCCACCCGGCAAAGGTTAACGCTGTTCCCCGAGACAAATCATGGAGACGTTGGATTGTTGACAGCCTGAATCCCGTGTTTGTGATTTACCTTGCCAGAGTCATGGGGTCCCGGCTGTAAGCCCACTGAGCAAGGCAGGTTATCAGGAAACTGTAGGAAGTAGATGGTGGTTAGGGTTAGATTGTTAAATTTCGTTCCAGCCAACCTGAGATTCATGCAGGGTCATGGGACTTTCTCCTCTGGAGAGATAAGTTGGTCGTATCTTACCTCGAAGAAGAAGGGGTAGGCGTTGTCACCAAGCTTGCGCAGCAGTTTCCCCTGGATCTTGGTGTGAACCGCCTGCTCGCGGTCCAGGAGAGGGGGGTACACCTGGCGGGTGGACACATAAATCTCCCTCCGGAACACGATGCCCATCACGTCCATATCGTCTCGGCCGTAGCGAAAGGTGCAGGACAGCGTGACAAACGCTAGAGGGGGCCAAAGAGGCATTCGTTTTTATCCAAAATGTAGACAAGTGTTCCGGGGTTATCTTAAACATGTGCTACAGAAAAATGGGGTCTTGTGACCCCTGTTTTTAATAGCTGATTGTGATTAAGGTCAAGAAGCTCCTTTTATAAGGGGGGCGGGGGGGTGGTTGTATCATGACCCTACGGACTTCAGTGGGGGTTTCATTCCGTCTGGGCACAGCACCTTCTCAACGAGCAGGTGTGCGCCTGCAGCCAGAGGGGGCGCCAAAACACCACTTCCACACACAATGTTATGTACTTCATTGAAAACTGCTACACAGTGCGTTTTTTTTTTTACTGCTCATGGCGCCCCCCATGTGATTTGGCGCCCCCCACATATATTGCGCCCCGGGCGGCTGCCTGGTTCACCCGTGCCTTAAACCGCCACTGGCCTCATGCTAGCAACAAAGTCTAACTGGCATGTAGGAGTCATTTGGAATGACACTAGCAGACTACTTTCTAATCTGGATCGAATAAAGCACATAGTAATTCATTTTTATTAAAATGCTGTGGGGACCTTGGATATATTCCATAGGCGTAATTAGCACCATAAGCATACATCTAAGAGAAATGAAGCGCTGGAATTAGTCAAATTAGAGAGCAGTCTACACAGTGCTTGGTGGCCAACCCTCTACCAAAGTTCAGGCTACTGATGTTTACGTGTAAGTTTATGTTGTTGTTGTTGTTGTTGTTGTTGTTTTTGTTTTACTGGAAACAGCTGTCATTCCTTGTGTTATCCCGAAAAAGCTTTGAATATTATGCTGGATGGCAAGAGTGATTTCTCGATCACACCAGAAATCTGCCCTATTTTAGGAGATTGTTTGGGTATACCTTTCCGGCCATTCAGGGCCCCTGGGTCGATGAGGAGGACGCCGTCTGGTGGTCAGGGGCGGTACAGATGAGAGAAAGCATGAATTATTAAATGTAGGTATACAAATACTATTAATAGTTTCACAAAATAAATAAACACCACTACTAAATATCTTGACACTTACTTATTGAAGAAAGAAAGAAATCAATACAAAATGATAGTAAACAAAGAAAGAACAACACTAAATAAGTGGTATTTATATACTACTTATTTAGCATATGTATATACATGCTAAATAATTAGTATTAAGTAGATATTCATACTATTTATTTTACATATATAAATATATATAGATATTTACACATAAAATAATTTATGTATTACTATTTGGTATTGGGTGTGGATTAACAGCTGGTGAATAAACAGGATGTAGAACTCACCAACTGGTTCAACTGAGTTCACATTGTCCACAAAATCCCTTTTACCCATGTAAACACTAACCTGAAAACACACACAAACATAAAACACACAGGGACACATGTGACAACACACACACAAACACACACACACACACACACACACACACACACACACACACACACACACACACACACACACACACACACACACACACACACACACACACACACACACACACACACACACACACACACACACACACACAGCGACCCACGCATGCACGGACACACACACCTCAGGGAGCTAATGCGCACCTCATCTGTAATCTGTTATAATGCTGCGCTCGTCTGGCCCTCACGGTCAAATGTGCTGTGGAGTCTCTTATTGTTTACTACTCATACAAAAGGCTTACCTCCACTGTATAGTCGGGTTATGGTCGTTATAGTCTGTTGTGGTCTGGTTAGTGTCTGTTATTCTCGGGTAAAGCCTGGTTTCAGCCTGGTTATAGTCTGGTTAGCACTTGGTTAGTGTGTCTGGTATAGTGTGTCTGGTATAGTGTGTCTGGTATAGTGTGTCTGGTATAGTGTGTCTGGTTAGTGGTTCTGTTTAGTGTGTCTAGTTCAGGGGTCAGCAACCTTTTCAACATGCAGTGCCAGTTTGACATTTTCTCGGTAATGAGTGTGCCTTAAGCAATAATATATTAAAAATTAAGATGAATTATGACACAGCGAGCAAAAACATTTCCAGAAGACGTGGAATTGTATTATTTCCATATAGTCCACAATCTGGCATCAACATTTTAAATGTTTTTTTGGTTGTTATATTTACATGGCCTTATAATTACATATGGCCCATCTTAAAACACCATTTTCAGAAACTCATTCAAAAACATATTTGCACTGTGAGATATGTAAAAAAACGAGAATATATGAGAATGTTGGAACCATCCACATCAATATCTTTATGACATGTACAGCTTTGCAAATCCATGTGAAGGCGATGCATACAGGCCACTTGCAACAATATTTAAAATATTTTCTTCTCTATTACTCATAACATAGGTTTAAAAACTATGAATCGATCCCATTTCAGAACTTCGCTTTCTGTAACAAATTTAAAGATATTAGTGTCTGGTAAGTGTCTGGTTAGTATCTGGTTAGTGTCTGGTAGTGTCTGGTTAGTGTCTGGTAGTGTCTGGTTAGTGTCTGGTTAGTGTCTGGTTAGTGTCTGGTTAGTGTCTGGTTAGTGTCTGGTTAGTGTCTTGTTAGTGTCTCTTGTTGTGTCTAGTTAGTGTCTGGTTGGTGTGTCTGGTTAGTGTCTTGTTAGTTCCTGGTTAGTGTCTGTTTAATGTCTTGTAAGTGTCTGGTTAGTGTCTGGTTAGGGTCTGGTTAGTGCCTGGTCAGTGTGTCTAGTGCCAGACCCTTTGTGAAGCTTCAGTGTCGCAGCAGCTCACCGATTTGTCGGTGGTGATCTTCTTGAAGATGACGCTCTTGGTGCTCATGCTGAGAGTGGCAGTTACAGTCTGAGGACGACAGGACAGCCTGATGTTAACCTATCGTGGTGAGCGAGTGGCAGACGCGGTTCCACGCAGCATCTGATGTAGACGCGTTGCAACACATTCGAGACAGAATCCACGTGCACATCCACCAGTCCAACTTTCAGATGAGAACGCTTTTCCTCCTTATCTTATCGTATTCATTTAGCAGAAGCATTAGTCCACTGCATTTCACAGAGACTTACAGAGTCAAGGGGCAGGTAGGGGTTAGACAGTACAGAGACAGGTCACTAAGGAGCCGTTAGGTGAAAGACAGTATAGAGACAGGATATTAAGGAGCAGGTAGGGGTTAGACAGGACAGAGACAGGTCATTAAGGATTAGGTAGGGGTTAGACAGTACAGAGACAGGTCATTAAGGAGCAGGTAGGGGTTAGACAGTACAGAGACAGGTCATTAAGGATTAGGGGTTAGACAGTACAGAGACAGGTCATTAAGGAGCAGGTAGGGGTTAGGCAGTACAGAGACAAGTCATTAAGGAGCAGGTAGGGGTTAGACAGTACAGAGACAGGTCATTAAGGAGCAGGTAGGGGTTAGACAGTAGAGAGACAGGGTATTAAGGATTAGGTAGGGTTTAGTGGCCATTAAGGAGCAGGAAGGGGTTAGACAGTGCAGAGACAGGTCATTAAGGGGCGGGTAGGGGTTTGACAGTACAGAGACAGGTCAATAAGAAGTAACTTCATTAAAAGGTTTGGAGCCCTTCAAAAAGATACACACACACACACACACACACACACACACACACACACACACACACACACACACACACACACACACACACACACACACACACACACACACACACACACACACACACACACTGACCTGTGTGATGAAATCGTTGCAGGGTTGAATCAGACTGGAGACGCTATAAGGACCATCTTCTGTCTTTTACTTGTTACCTCAGCCAGCCGTCCAGTCAGACGAGGTGGGCGGGACATCCCGGGAAACGCCCACAGTCGGCGGCATACTCTTCCTGTGATAAAACAATCCTTGTCTGAGCGGATTGGGGAAACTTCCACTAGGTCAGCACATCGCATAAACACACACACGCACACACACACACACACACACACACACACACACACACACACACACACACACACACACACACACACACACACACACACACACACACACACACACACACACACACACACACACACACACACACACACACACACCTAGCTAAACACACACGCGCACAAACACAGACACACACACACACACACACACACACACACAGACAAACACACGCAGACAGACACACACACACACACACCCAGGTAAACACACACGTGCGCACAATCATGCAAAAACGCAAACACACACACACACACACGTAAATATGCCCACATGAACGCACACGTAGGTAGGTTCAGTAGCGTTGTAGGTCCGACTGACGATATGTGGCACGGGACTAAGCAGGCTAACAGGTTAGCTATCCAGCTACAAAAAGGAGGGTTCAGAGGGGCGATAAGGGGAGAGTCATCAGGAGGGTGTGTGTAGTGCTCAGTGTGTGTAGTGGGTAGTGAAGGTTGTGTATTTGATGTGTCAGGTAGCTCGAAATAGAGGTTGTAATCTGTAATCCTCCGTTCTGCCCGTCAGCATGAATTGAGATTGTCACACACACAGACACGCACACACACACAAACACACACACCCTGAGATTAAATAACCCGGCTCCATGCTTTTATCATTATTACACACACACGCGCACCCATAATGAGATTAAAGAGACAACTTTATGCTTTTATCATTATTACACACACACGCACACACACACACACACACACACACACACACACGCACACACACACACACACACACACACACACACACACACACACACACACACACACACACACACACACACACACACACACACACACACACACATGAACACACACACACAGTTTAAACAGCCAGGTTCATGCTTTTATCATTATTACACACACAAAAAAAAATCCCCAACAATGTTACAATTTATTAAAAACTTTATTTATTCATCACATCTTCATTTCGTCAAAAATAATTACATTTCACTGATTTTTTTCTTAGCCTTAAAAAGTAAACAAAAACAAAACATCACAGACAGAAACACAGCACCAACAGGAGGAGGAGGTGGAGGAGGGGGGGGAGGAGGAGGAGGGGGGAGGAGGAGGAGGGAAGAGGAAGGGGGAGGGGAGGAGGAGGAGGAGGAGGGGGAGAGGAAGGGAGGGGGAGGGGGAGGAGGGAGGAGGAAGAGGAGGGGAGAGGAGGGAGGAGGGGGAGGAGGAGAGGGAGGAGGAGGAGGAGGAGGAAGAGGGGGGGAGGAGGAGGAGGAAGAGGGTGGGGGGGAGGAGGGAGGAGGAGGAGGGAGGGGGAGGGGAGGGGGGAGGAGGAGGAGAGGAGGAGGAGGAGGAGGAGGAGGAGGAGGAGGAGGAGGAGTGTGGGGGGGGGAGGGGAGGGAGGAGTAGTGGGGGGGAGCTGGAGGAGGAGGGGGCAGGAGGAGGAAGGGGAGGAGGAGGAGGAGGAAGAGGAGGAGGAGGAAGAGGAACAGGAGGAGGAGCAGGAGGATCAGAGGGAGTAGGAGGCTCCTCCCCTAGACGTAGGCCTTCGTTTTCAATTCAGATTCTGATTTGGGTGTGAAGATCTTCCTAGGCTGGGCGCCATGGTAACCCCTGGAAGACCAATCACATCGTAAGAACGGGTCGAGAGGTCTGAACACAAATTTGGTCCTCTGTCTAAAATAAGGTTCTATGTTAGTACTGTGCTACTTTGTTAATACTGTCGTACTATGTAAGTACTGTGGTACTACGGTAGTACTGCGGTACAATGACAGTAATGTGGTACTATGTTAATAATGTGGTACGATGTTAATAATTTGGTACTATGGTATTACTATGGTACTATGGTATTACTATGGTACTAGGTAAGTACTGAGGTACTATGGTATTACTATGGTACTATGTAAGTAATGAGGTACTATGATATTACTATGGTACTATGGTATTACTATGGTATTATGTTAATAATGTGGCACAATGGTAGTACTGTGGTACTATGTCAATAATAAGGTACTATGGTATTACTATGGTACTATGTAAGTACTGAGGTACTATGGTATTACTATGGTACTATGGTATTACTATGGTACTATGTAAGTACTGAGGTACTATGGTATTACTATGGTACTATGTAAGTAATGAGGTACTATGGTATTACTATGGTACTATGTTAATAATGTGGCACTATGGTAGTACTGCGGTCAAATGTCAATAATAAGGTACTATGTAAGTACTGTGGTACAATGTCAGTGCCACAGTACTAACTGCTAGTCTGTTATTGGACCTGTTCCTTTAATCCAGGTGAAACCGTGGTGCACTTACCCTTTGCTACCAGCAGGGTTCACCCTCTTGCAGGCACAGCAGAGCATGCCCCCCCCCAGGAGGGCCAGGAAGGCCCCAGCCCAGCCCATATAAAGACCAGCTCCCAGCTCAAACCTGCACACATCCGAGCATTGACACTTGACGAAGACATTTTTGATATTTTACAAAAGACATACCATCATATACATTAAAGGGCTCACGTCATGCCACCAGGTGTGGATGTTATTAGCTCAGACAAGCCGTTGGGCACAGGGAAGGAATGATTTTCATAGTTGCATCATAAGTGGGTGTGTCAACCCAGATATATGAGGGACCGATGAGCAACGTTTGCTACTGTCCACTGGGTAGGCTGGTAGGCTGATCTATCCAACACACACGTAGGTGGACACGCCCACTTGTGATGTCACTATGAAAATCATTCACACCCTATGCCAAACGGCTTGTACCAGCTAATCACACCCACACCTGGTGGCATGACACCACCAGGAGTTGCATTATTAGTTTTATGAGTTTTCATTTATTAGGATGCAGTGGTTGAGGTCTTCCGGGGAACTCACTTGATTCCCCCGGTGAAGGGGTCATAGAAGTCCTCCACGATCATGTTGGCGTACCAAGACACAGCTACCAAGGTGCACACCCCTGCACAGAACAGTCATACATTAGGACTCACTGATGCTAACGAATGAATCAATTTACTGTGGCAAATGAACAAAGCAATAAATACGAATTTGTCAAATATACTGTGGAAAATAAACAAAACAAGTAGTTAATTTGCTGTTGGTAATGGACAAAGCAGCAGTGGGTCAATTCGCAACAATGAGTGAATTTGCACAACTGATCCCCTTAGCATAGCATAGGTAACTGAATGTTGAACAGACGTCCATATCATCCGAGGTCGGCTTTAAGAGGCCGGTCTATTTTTACCACCAGGGACGCTACCTTACAGTAACATTCACTCGGTGTATGATGGAATGGATCGATCCGTTTACCAGACTGCGCACAGTGGACTGAACCACTGCACAGCGGACTGAACCACTATAGGCTGACCCATCCCCATCATCACTGTGAATATAATGTTGTGTATATTGTAGCATATAGTGTGGTATCCGGTGTTGAAGACAGTGTTTACAGTGGGGTATACACTGTAGTATACAGTGGGGTATACAGTGTGGTTTACAAGGTAGTATACAGTAGGGTATACAGTTTGGTATAGTGTGGTATATGGTAATATATACAGTGTAGTGTATAGTGTTGTATACAGTGTGGTTTACAGTGTGGTTTACAGTGTAGTATACAGTGGGGTACACAGTGTGGTATAGTGTGGTATATGGTAATATATACAGTGTAGTGTACAGTGTGGTTTACAGTGTGGTTTACAGTGTAGAATACAGTGGGGTACACAGTGTGGTATAGTGTGGTATACTATAATATATACAGTGTTGTATACAGTGTGGTATAGG
>OLKM01002329.1:0-17500 GCA_900291075.1 Melanogrammus aeglefinus | reverse complement strand
GTTTGGGCATTTATGTTAAGGATATACCTTGAGAGTTTATTGTACTGGTTTGGACAGATGGACGATTTGTTTTATTGGCGGTAAAACGTGGCAATAAATGATCGCACCATGAAAAAAATACGGAATCCTGACATACTGACCCTATTTCGACAATTCTGGTAGAATTTCGACTAAGTTGATTATTTCTTGAATTATTGTACTCCAATAAAATATGACGGATACGTTCTTTTGAACCTCTTCGACTACTTTTGATGTAGTCAATCTCAACAGCCATTTTGTTAACAGTGTCGTATTCCGCTCGAGCCTGTCCGATTAATTAATTTACGGACTGCGTAGGAACTACCGTTTCACACAAGTATCGTTCAAATCCTCTCACTAGTTGATAATAAACTTGTTTAAAATGCTGTATTGAAAGAACTCTATTTGTTTTAAGTGTATGAAAAAGGTTAAGTTGATTTTAAATTTAAGTTCAATATAAGTGACTTTTGTTTTGACCTAAATTGAAAATCAACTTAACCTTTTTCATACACTTAAAACAAAAAGAGTTCTATTAATACAGTATTTTAAACAAGTATATGCTTTCAATAGCCCTCATATAAATACTTTAGTAGCCCTTATATTGACAGGATTACAGCGGCCTCAGACGGGCTCCTACCTGGGAGGCCAAGAAGGGACTCAAAGTCTTGGCACTGGGCGATGCCCGTGCTGGTCTCGGTACACGAGTGCCAGAGGTTCTCGAACTGCCGCACCGAGGTGATGATGTTGCCGGCCACGGTGGACACCTTCCAGTAGTCATTGCCCAGCGCAGTACCGGTGATCAGCCAGCTGATGATGCACAGCACGAAGCCGACGGCCTCAATGGCAGTGGACATCGCGGACGCAGGGCTCAGAGACGGACACTAGCGAATCAAACGGGAATCAAACGGGCAGTGAGGCGAGTCGAGAGCGAGTGGCCAAGAGGGAGACGAGCGTTCTCAGATAATAGGGTTCCAAAGGTCCAGGTGTAGGCGGGTGTAGAGGTGCGCGGAGGTGGAGTATCAGGGTGTGGCGTTGTGTCAGTTGGTCCAGGAGAGTATCACTTAGCCCTCGCCATCGTCTTTTATAGCAGCAGTCCCACCGAGTGGACTTCAGACCCGGCCAGGGGCCATAAACACACAGGGGCTACTCCTTCTAGGGCCTTACCCTCTCCCCCACCGTACCATCATTGATCACGACTACCATGAGCTCATTACAAGGCTGATGACGATGATGATGAGTCCTAACCTCACCTCGGTATTGACCGTCAGGTATCATGTGCCGTTGACTCTCAGAGACCTACCTGTTTCAGAGACATACTGTGTGTGTGTGTTTGTGTGTGTGTTTGTGTGTGTGCGTGCATGCGTGTGTGTGTGTATATGTATATGTGTGTGCGTTTGTGTGCATACGTGCGTGCACAGATGTACGTTTTCTCGTGTGGAGCAGTGCTTCCTGGTATTGGAAAGCGTAGCACTTTAAGTACTTCAAAAAAGCCGAGCGTGAAGGTCTTATCTCGCCCGGGGAAATGGGCCGGCCGGGACTGCGGCCAGGGTTTGGGGTGCTATTCCCTTTACAAATTGAATATAATCGCCATCGCCATCCATGTATCTCCAGGGTTTCTGCCCATACCCTCTACATTAGAGATGGTCCAATACCATTTTTTCCTTCCCAATACCGATTCAGACTCCTGAACGAGATTATTAATCGGACTTTCGAGCTCCTACCATTAACGAACGCAGCATAACACTGTAGTGTTTGTGATGCCGATACCCGATAGGCTACTGCATTTTAGGCAGTGTCGGAGGGATTTCCGATTCTGGTATCGGTATCGGAACTACTCTACTCCACTCTACATCCAGGCCAAGCTAGGAGTCTAACCCTATGGGGATTCATGCCACAGGCCTGCAGTGGCCCAGGAGTTCTGGTTCTGGACCAGCAGCACACCGCAGGGGGGAAGAACACATTCTGTCCAAATGAACCCAAAACTGGACACACGTTCATGTGTTTTCAAGCGCGCATGAGAGGGAAACACGCGGAAGTCGTCAACGGCAAAGCGATGATTCTTCCTCTGATGAAATTTATATTTTGAGAGACTTTTAAAAAATGTGAACAATGATGAGGGATGAGAGACATTGACCTGCAGAACCTCACTTCCTCTCAGCCAAACCAGTTCCTGTTCCTGAGTTTCAGGAGTCTTCCTTCAGAACGTTTGAAGCTGAACACACAAAGAGCAGGCCTCAGGTTTACGTCTTTTCGTCGTGTTTTATGGCAGCCGATAAGTTAATGAGTAGACTATCATTGTCCAAAGTCCATTTTCTCTCTTTCGCTCTGTAAAGTTGAAAACTGACGCATTGAAAAAGAAGGTGGACACGCAGAACTAGTCAACCTTCATATTTAACTTAAATAATATTCCAATTAATAAAAAGCCTTCAATAGATCACTGATCAAGTCTGGTTTCAAGTTTTAAGGGAAATCACTTTGATGAACAATACACTGTGACAGTTCAACACAATACAATACAATAATTTACAAAACAGAAAATAAATTTATACAGGGTAACCTAAGTTAACGGCTGTCTATTTGTCTGTGTGTCCAGCTATTTTCAGTCTATCCTTTCTTTGCATAATCTTTAAAATATTTGATCATCCAGTCCGTTAAGGATGTGTCTGTCAATCATTGCTCCTGTGAGGACCGCCGTTATCGCTATTATTTATGGCGCACACACACGCACGCACGCACATACACACGCACGCACGCATGCACGCACACACACACACGCACACGCACACACACACACACACACACACACACACACACACACACACACACACACACACACACACACACACACACACACAATATAAGTCTAGAACAAGTGCATACTTTGTACTTTATTTAGCAGCGGATCAAAGGCGATCGATGACAACAGCAGGACAGTATTTGGGCGTAGCCTATGACAAATGGCCTAATGGCATATTTAACCAAACATTGGCCAATGATATGATTTAAAATATGTTGAATGGTTGGTTAAATTCCAGGAGCTCACCGCACGAGAGCACATCCGACCGACTCGACCGGTTTACGTCATGGCATAGCATTTTCTTCGAATGATTTGTTTGGCATTTAGCCTACGTGGTGTTGGGTCGTTGATGCTTTTACTTTAGGTGATTTGACTTCAACCACAGGCTCGTGGCTTCGTGGAGCTCTTAAGATTTTATTTTCCTTTCTTAAATCCCACGTTGACGGCCCCGGGACCCCCTCTCCCTCCCGTCCCCCTACGGGGGGTCATGCAGTGGTTCTGCCTCCCGTTCCTCCACCTGTCCTTCGTCCTCTGCCTGCCACACCGTAAGTAGGCCTGCCGCTTTTCCCCCTTCCCTCCTTTTGTCAATTCTTTCCCTTGTTATCGCCTTATTTTCTCCATTTACGTATTATTTTCTTTGTCTTCGTTATTTTCTCGGAACATTTGTCTGTCTCTTTCTCTGCTTCCTCCTCCAATTGGTTGTTGTGGTCTGAGAGAGTATCCATGTAAGCTGAGGTTAATGTGTTGTCGTGATTGTCGACTTCTATTCTTTTCCTTCCCTATTTTGCATCCCGTCAAGCGTGCTGCACAAACGCCACGTAAACTCACGAGTTAACTAATAGCCTACCTATAGGCCTATGACTCACTCATTCACTTACTCACTCTGGATACAAGCTTATAACACCCTATTATAATTATAATTATTATTACTATTATTAAGCTGTAGAGCCTACGTTTTTAGTTGAGTTTATGCGGCCACACTTATAAGCTGGCCTATAGACATGAACACAGGCTGGCTGTAGAACGGAGACGAATGGCTCAACAGAGGTAGGCCTACAACCGGTTGGTATGTTGTCAGGTATTTTGACAGGTGAGAGGTTAATTCCCTTGATTTGACGTGTGTTTCGACAGACCCATTGCCATTGCCAGCCCTTCAGGACGTCTCCATTGGCTCTGTAAACATGCGACACACGCTCACCTGGCGCCCCCTAGATGCGTTCTGCAGGACTGCAGCCTTGTACACCGTGCAGTTCCAGGGGTGAGTCGTCCAGCCGATCGGCTTTGAGCGGAGCTGTGCTCACTATACACTATGGAAGCATATATGTAGCAAAATTCAAATGGCAATGCAATTTGCAATTTGCAATTCAATAAGTAATTACGTTATGCAATTGACAATGCATTATGCAATTTCATAATGTAATTTGTAAATACGTTATTCAAAGTGTATTTTAATATGCAAAGTGACAATGCAATCCTCAATTACATTTGCAAAAGTTATAACAATAGCGTCCCCGGTGATTGCAAATCCACTTCGCCACGCTCCGTGTGTTGCGATATATTCAAATGACATTTCAATCCGCAAAACGGAATCCAAAACGGAATCCAAAGCGGAATCCAAAGAGGAATCCAAAACGGAATCCAAAGAGGAATCCAAAGAGGAATCCAAAACGGAATCCAAAGAGGAATCCAAAGAGGAATCCAAAGAGGAATCCAAAGAGGAATCCAAAGAGGAATCCAAAGAGGAATCCAAAAAGTCAATATGCAAAGTGGCAAACGTATCAGCCAATCAGCGTCTGGGCGGGAACTACGTCCCTTGCTCGTAATTTCCTTGTTCACGTTCGTGTCAGGTCCATGGTCACCAATGGAGGAGATTATTGATGCGCTCCGAAGTTTGGCAGATGATGTTGACCGTCCTTTCCGCCATTTTCAGTTATTACTACGTAGTAATAGGGCACAATGGTAGGCATAAAAAATAACGTGCCACGTGCGTGGATGATCAGCCGGTCTGACGAGGAAGTGACGTAGTTCCCGCCCAGACGCTGATTGGCTGATACGTTTGCCACTTTGCATATTGACTTTTTGGATTCCTCTTTGGATTCCGTTTTGGATTCCTCTTTGGATTCCTCTTTGGATTCCTCTTTGGATTCCTCTTTGGATTCCGTTTTGGATTCCTCTTTGGATTCTTCTTTGGATTCCGTTTTGGATTCCACTTTGGATTCCGTTTTGGATTCCGTTTTGTGGATTGAAATGTCATTTGAATATCGCAACACACGGAGCGTGGCGAAGTGGATTGCAATCACGGGGACGCTAATAGCTTTTCAATTTGTATAAAGGAACTCAAAGAATTTTGACAAAATGTTATTCTTATTTGTATTTTTAGAACTTTTGCAAATTTAATTGAGGATTGCATTGTCACTTTGCATATTAAAATACACTTTGAATAACGTATTTACAAATTACATTATGAAATTGCATAATGCATTGTCAATTGCATAACGTAATTGCAAATTGCATTGCCATTTGAATTTTGCTACATATATGCTTCCATAATACACACTCCTTCATCCTCCTCCTCTTCTTCTGCAGGGAATTTGAGCGGGCAGTTTTAAACGACAGCTGGCTTGACTCCCCCAAGTGCAGGCGGACCCCTCGCACACACTGCGACCTGACCCCCGACCTTGGCTCCGACTCGGACTACGGCGTCCGCGTCAGAGCCGAGTGCGGCCAGGATGTGACGGCATGGACGCACCTCAACGGGCTGTTCAACCGGAGAGAGAGTGAGTCGCCGCGCTGGCACGGCAGAGCTTTGGCCGGATTAACACTGCCCTGATGCACGCTCAATATCCGACTCCGCCTCGTTAAGGTTCTTACCCGTGGCGTTCGCTTGTGTTTGAAGTAGGCCTAACTGTTCCGAGATCCCAGAGTGGCTGACTTTGGCTGTGACGGTTCACCATGCTCCCATATAATATACATTTAACATAACAATATAATAATAACATTTAATGTAACAAAAATAATATAGTTGTACTATTAGATATCTTATTAATAACACATAACATGAGATGGGGACTTCCATTACAACCGTCGTGCAATCCCGCAAGATTCGCCAGTGCTGGAGTTTGATCCCCACAGTCCAGATGGAATCGAACCCCAAACCCTGGCAGTGTGAACGCCCCTTTCAGGAGCTCTCCTGATGTTATTGTAGGTGGTGCGGGTGGTGTTGGGTGGTCCTGCCGTCTCCTATGTAATGGTGGGTGGTGCTCCTGAGGTAATGGTGGGTGGTGCTCCTGATGTAATGGTGGGTGGTGCTCCTGATGTAATGATGGGTGGTGCTCCTGATGTAATGGTGGGTGGTGCTCCTGATGTAATGATGGGTGGTGCTCCTGATGTAATGGTGGGTGGTGCTCCTGAATAATGATGGGTGGTGCTCCTGATGTAATGGTGGGTGGTGCTCCTGATGTAATGATGGGTGGTGCTCCTGATGTAATGGTGGGTGGTGCTCCTGAATAATGATGGGTGGTGCTCCTGATGTAATGGTTGGTGGTGCTCCTGATGTAATGATGGGTGGTGCTCCTGATGTAATGGTGGGTGGTGCTCCTGAATAATGATGGGTGGTGCTCCTGATGTAATGGTGGATGGTGCTCCTGATGTAATGGTGGGTGGTCCCCAGCGTTGCTGAGTCCTCTGGAGATGGCGGTGGAGGCGATGGGAGACGGAGTGCGCGTCTCGCTTGAACGTCTTCCACAGACGGCCAGCGTGGGCATCACCCTCTGGAGACAAGGACGAGAGCAGGAGGTGAGGGTGACAGGGTGAGAGTGTGAGGTGAGGGTGACAGGTTGAGGGTGACAGGGTGAGAGTGACAGGACGAGAGCGTGAAGTGAGGGTGACGGGTGAAAGCGACAGGGTGAGGGTGACGGGTGTGGGTGACAGGATGAGAGTTTGAGGTGAGGGTGACAGGGAGAGAGCATGAGGATGACAGGGTGAGGGGAACAGGTTGAGGGTGAATGGGTGAAAGCGTGAGGGTGACAGGATAAGAGCGTGGGGTGAGGGTAACAGGGTGAGAGCGTGAGGTGAGGCCAACAGGGTGAGGGGGACAGGACGAGAGCGTGAGGTAAGGGTGACAGGGTGAGAGCGTGAGGTGAGGCCGACAGGCTGAGGGGGACAGGACGAGAGTGTGAGGTAAGGGTGACAGGGTGAGAGCGTGAGGTGAGGCCAACAGGCTGAGGGGGACAGGACGAGAGTGTGAGATAAGGGTGACAGGGTGAGAGCTTGAGGCTGACAGTGTGAGAGTGTCAGGTGAGGGTGACAGGATAAGAGAGTGGGGTGAGGGTGACAGGGTGAGGGTGTGAGGTGAGGGTGACAGGGTGAGGGTGACCGGGTGAGGGTGACAGGACGAGAGTGAGGTGAGGGTGACAGAGTGACATGGCACTCAAAAATAGTATTTATCATTGTGTAGCATCTTACCCTAGCTATCTTTGTTGTATTAACCTAATGCTTGTTAGTGCTTGGTACTTGTTTCTCTGTACATTCGTACTGTACCAGCAGACACTTTTTGTAAATGGGAATGTTACTCTTCCAACTGATGCGCATGTGCCCGCTTAGCGCACAACCTCCACATTTCCAGGACAATCCGGAAATGTTATTCCGGGGGGCATAAGCCCCAGAGGCCCCAGGGCATTACAGCACGTGGCCCATGCTCACTGAGCGTTCTCTCCAAGCTAGGCTTCCACGGTCCAGCTGGAACAGAACCCCATGCTGTTCACCGCCCTACAGGAGGGAGCGGTGTACTGCGTCCGGGCGTGCACCTACCTGGACGGCCAACCGGGGAGCGCCCCCACCGACGCACACTGTGTAACCATCAGGGGTAAGATACACGCTCACACACACACACACACACACACACACACACACACACACACACACACACACACACACACACACACACACACACACACACACACACACACACACACAAACCAACCTGCACATACAAGAGCACACACACACACACACACACACTCACACAAACGCTGTTACACACACGCACAAACCAACCTGCACATACAAGAACACACACAAACGGACACACACACACACACAAACACTGTCACACACACACACAAACACACACACACACAGAGGCTCATAAACACACACACACACACACACACACACACACACACACACACACACACACACACACACACACACACACACACACACACACACACACACACACACACATACACACACAAAGGCACACTCAAATGCTCACACATGAAACCTTGTGAACAGACTGTGACTGTAATGCATTTTTATACAAATTCGCCACATGACCCCTGCTAGATCATGAGGAGCCATGGAAGAAGCCCACAGCTGTCATGGTAACAGTGGTAGTCATGGCGGCGCTACTGTTTGTCGTATTCTGGTCTGTCGGCCGCTGCAAGGCCGAAGGCTGCCACGCCCACTTCCAGAAAGAGCCCCTCCCCTTCTCGCTGGTAGGTCAAAGATGGTGGAATAAATGTTGTCTGGAAAAGCAAAGGTTTTATGATTGTGTCACTAAGTGCCACACTCCATGAGGGAAGAGATAACAAGTCAACCAATATGACCCCTGTTGTCAGGGTAGGTTAAAAGTACGCTTTACTTCATGAAAACAGTCGGATGGAAACCCACCTAATTGAGTCGAAACTAGGGAACTTATGCTGGGTACCCAGAAGACAATATAAAAATCAATAAATCAATAAAATAACGGAAAAAATAGCGGAAGAGGTCAGCAGGAACATGCTATGCTAGCTTTAATTTTCATTTTTTTCTGACAATTTTACAAGCTGTTCCTCAATTTCAGATGACCAACCCACTTCCGCCATGGCTTCAGTTATGATGATTTAATGAATTGTTGGTCGTCTTAAGTACGTTATGTCCGGCTCCCAAATGGCGATCGATTGCAAAGTAAACAAGGCTAATTATCCTGATGTGTGAATCCTGTATATTAAAATAATTGAACATAGATGAACAGAATCACTAATTAATATAATTGACAAAAATGTCACTAATGACACAAAGGGGAAGTGGGTATTGACGCTGTTGTGGCAGGATGATACAGGTAGTCCTCAACCATAGGACCAATCCCACACCTATACATTTAAACCCGCCCTAATGACCAGTTTCCCTCAAAAGTCATTACAGAAGCAAGACACTCAGAAAAGTGCTTCAATTGCTTTTAGCATTAAAACAAATACAGTAAAGTGTTGAATGTTTATTAGCAGAAATACTTTGAACAGAGACGCCAGAGTACCTGTTTCAAAAGAACGTCCCTTTAATAAGTTATTGTTTTGTACATAATTTCACTGCAAACATACCAAAAATCGATTGTTATTGAAATGAAACTAAACACACTTTTATTAACGAGGTTTTTAAATGGGACATATTTTACCACCAGGTGTGAGTGTGAATAGCCTTACAAGCCGTTTTCGAAAATCTGCCCCATATGACATCACTAGTGGGCGTGTCCACCTAGATCTGTGCTGGATAGATGAGAAAAGTTTACTTCAGTCCACTGGGTAGGCTGGTAGACTGATCTATCCAGCACACATCTAGGTGGACATGCCCACTAGTGATGTCATATGGGGCAGATTTTCGAAACTGCTTGTAAGGCTATTCACACTCACACCGGGTGGTATAATACGTCCCCTTTAACTAGATGCTCTGTTGGTTTTCAGCAGCAACCTAATTGGCCGATGGAGCAACTGCCGTGTCCTGAACAGGGGGAGATATGTGAGCCAATCACAGCCCTCTTTCTGGTGGAGCTCACGTGAAGACGTTCCAGTCAGTTAGCGCCGTAGCGTTACCGCCACAGCTCCCACAGATAAAGACTATATAAAGTATTACAGCAAATCCATGCTAAAATCCACCTGTTATATACCACATCTGTAGTACTACCTGCTGTACTACCATCACATAACAAAATTGAGAGGAATATTTCTGAACAACGGTAATGTTTTACCACCAATGTAAATAGCGAATAAGCTACCAGGAGTTTGGCTAGTAAGTCTTTAATGTGCTTGTTGAAGTTTGAGTTGTTTTGGTCATTGGTCTCTATGCGGTTATGACAGAGAAACCCATTGGATTTGTTATAGGCCTAATAAACTGTTTTTGATAGTTTCTGCCTCAATAACTGAAGGATCAGCTTTTAATGCCGCCTTAAAAACAACTCGGAGGGTCGGAAGCGCTTACGCGTCTTTACGTAAACCTTCCCTTCTTCCGAAATAAGAGTGTTCAGGAAACACCCCTCAGAAGTTCTTAGGCTATGACATAAAACCTGAAAACAGATCGTTCTGGAGACAAGACTCATAACAACTACAAGCAGGATGCCCGCAGGGACCTCTTTGCACTTCTTTGCTGAATCATGTTTATAATTGTAATCTATAATGTATCGTAATGCAAACGTTAAAATGGTTGTTAAGTTTGCCTCTTAGTGCTAGGTGTAAGTTCACTTTAGTCTATAAATGAAATGGGCAGCCATTGTTGTGGCATAAACTTGGAGGACTCGGGTAGCTCTACATCCGCACGAACCTTGAGTGAAAACTCAGACCCAACAAAGTGTTCAAAGTACTTTCCTCTGAGCTTGAGGTCCGAACCTCCAAACCTCCTGGAAACTCATCCCGTTTTGAAGCCAGCATATGACCCAGAACCTGTGATGACCACATTAATGGCGCTGGGAGTGAAATCAGTGAAATGGTACACCTTGTTGTTTATGTGAATATTCTTATTAATCCATATGCTTTCTTACATTTCTGTTATAAATATAAACACATATTAGAATGATAGTTAAGAGGTTGGTCATAGTCAACAGGAGTTTCATCTGTTTTGGCCTCTGCAATATTAAGCATCTATGACATTACACTCACAACAGCTTTTTTACTCAAATGCTATGTAAATGTCAGTGTCTGTGTTTATACAACGCTAACAATAAACCCCTCTCTGACTGTTGTCGCCCCCTGCTGGTTGTTTCATGTCCTTGTTTGAATTGAACCTAAGTGGAATCCTGCAAAGGATAAATAAACAAACATTAGAGAACACCACCCCGGTCCACTTCGGTCTATTAAACATCCGCTCACTTACGAGCAAGGGGAACTCATCCAGGATCTCCTCACCGACCGTAAGTTAGATTTTCTTTGCTTGACCGAGACATGGCAACAACCGAACGACTTCTCCCAACTCAACGAGTCCACGCCCCCTGGGTTTGTTTACACCTGTCAACCTCGTGGCTCCGGACGCGGTGGAGGTCTCGCGATAATTCACAGCGAGAAATGGAAGGTCCTACCGGTACCTGCTCCCACCTTCAACTCGTTTGAATCAACTGTATATCAACTCTCTGGTCCTGTTCCCACCATCGTTGCAACTGTTTACCGTCCGTCCCCCCAAAGCAAATAATAATTTCATTAATGACTTTGCTGCTCTACTCACTCACCTAACCACACTTTCCCCAAATGTCATACTGCTGGGGGACTTCAACATACATATGGACAATATCAATCTCCCTCTTACCAGTGACTTTGCATCCTGTCTTGACAGCTTTGGCTTCCAGCAGCATATTGATTTCCCCACTCATTCTAAGGGTCACATTCTGGATTTAGTCTGTTGTTCTGGTCTCATTCCCTCCAACTGTACTGCTGATGAACTTCCCATAACTGATCATTTACTCCTGTCATTTAATGTCAAACTCTCTCTGTCCTCAACAAAGCCCCCACGTGCTATCTCATTCCGTAACATTAGGAAAATTAATCCTGATGCTCTTTCCTCTCGTATCAGCTGTCTCCTGAACACTCATAGTCCATCCACCCCTGACGACTTGACCTCACACTACAACAACGGCCTCACCACAATTTTTAATTCTCTCGCTCCTATGAAAACCAGGTCCGTCTCTTTCACCACCTCCGCCCCTTGGTTCGCCTCTGAACTACAGCAAATGAAAGCCAAAGGACGACAACTCGAGCGACAGTTCAAAAAAACTGGTCTTGTTGTCCACAAAGACATGCACAAAAACCACATTTTACATTATAAGGACTGTATCTCCCAAACAAAACTCAACTACTACTCCGGCATAATCTGTTCAAATGAAGCCAATTCCAAGTCACTGTTTTCTCTTCTCAACAATATCCTCAGACCCCCGGCCTCTCTCCCCCAACACCTTTACTCAACTGCCTCCTGCAACTCCCTGATGTCCTTCTTCAACCAGAAAATTGATCAGATCCACCTGCACCTTGGCCCAAGCTCCTCCCTTAGCACCTCCCCAGAACCCTCCCTGACGTCTCACTCATTCTCCTCCTTCCAGCTTCCCTCTGACTCGATATCTCAGACCTCATCCTACAGTCCAAGCCCTCCACCTGTCAGCTAGATCCTCTCCCCACAGTTCTGGTGAAAGCCTGCCTACCCTCTCTCCTCCCCCTCATATCTGCCATCATCCACTCCTCAACCTCCACTGGAACTGTTCCCACGCTCTTTAAAACTGCTGCCATCACTCCAATACTGAAAAAACCTGGCGCCGATCCCAACAACTACAATAATCTTTGTCCCATCTCCAATCTACCCTTCCTCTCCAAAATCCTCGAAAAAACTGTTGCTTCCCAAATTCATTCTCACCTAACCCATAACAACCTGTACGAAAAATTCCAATCTGGTTTCCGCCCCCTCCATCGCACTGAATCTGCACTCATCAAAATCACAAACGACCTCCTCCTGGCAGCTGACTCTGGTTTACTCACTATCCTCATCCTCCTCGATCTGAGTGCGGCCTTCGACACCATCTCTCACACCATCCTTCTCAACAGATTAATCTCCATTGGTATTTCTCACACACCCCTTGACTGGTTTAAATCCTACCCCTCAGGCCGCACTCAGTTCATCCAACTCCAATCCTTCAGTTCCCACCCGTCACCCATCACCACTGGTGTGCCCCAGGGCTCTGTCCTGGGGCCCCTTCTCTTTATCATCTACCTCCTTCCACTTGGCAATATCTTCCGTGAATACAACATTAATTTCCATTGCTATGCGGATGACACCCAGCTCTACCTCTCCAGCAAACCAAATTCCACTCTCCCACCATCCTCCCTTACGGACTGCTTCACTGAGCTCAAATCTTGGTTCTCCTCCAACTTCCTCAAACTCAACAGTGAAAAAACAGAATTCCTTTTAATCGGCACCAAATCAACCCTCTCAAAAACTGACAGTTTCTCCCTCACCATTGACCACTCCTTTGTCTCCCCCTCCCCCCAGGTTAAGAGTCTGGGTGTCATCCTCGACAGCGCGTTATCATTCCAATCCCATATCAATAACATCACCCGGTCTACCTACTTCCACCTACGCAATATTAATCGCCTCCGCCCCTCTCTTTCTCCTCACTCCACTGCAATTCTTGTACACAGCCTTGTCACCTCCCGCATCGACTCCACCACATCACCCCTGTTCTCCAGCAACTCCACTGGCTCCCGGTCAAACTCTGCATCAACTTCAAAATCCTCCTGTTTACCTTCAAGGCCATCCACAACCTTTCCCCTCCTTATCTGTCCGAACTCCTCAATATCGCCCCCTCTTCCCGTTCCCTCAGATCTGCCTCCTCTGTCCACCTCTCTGTCCCCCCCGCCCGCCTTGTCACCATGGGGAGTAGGGCTTTCAGCCGTTCTGCCCCCCAACTCTGGAACGCACTCCCACCGGACCTCAGGAACTGGGACTCTTTCACACACTTCAAATCAAGACTAAAAACTCACCTATTCCGGACTGCCTACCCCACTTAACCACCCACATTTTCTTTTCTTATCTGCTTCGTATTTCCTTCTTAGTGTTTTTATTTTATTTTATTTCTTTGCAATTGTACGGTGTCCTCGAGTGCCCAGAGAGGCGCCTCCAAATAAAATGTATTATTATTATTATTATTATATTATACAATGAGCATAAATCAAATAAAAAGTTTTAAAGTCAACTCGGATCATTGTGTTCATCTTTAATTCTCTTTGAGGTAACACGCATACGTCAACATGATTATTGTTATATAAAAGGCTCTGACAAACCATTCCAACTGCCGATCATCGGTAGAAAAGAGAATCGTACTGATTTGTTCATGAATGATTCCACATGTTCAATCGGCGGAAAATAACCCACAGACAGGCTTGAAAAGATCACCGACAGCTTTGAGGACGGCCGATCGCACAGCACACATGGAACAGACTCAGGGCACCCAGCTCGCCAGATAATCTGGTTGGTGTGTCAGGGCCCTTTATACAGGGGCTCCAAACCTTTTCACTCCGAGACCAAAAGAGGCATTTGGGGTCTCCCTGGGGCCCAAACCCCCAAAAAGAATGCATCTTGAACATCTACATTTATAAACTAATAAAGAATCAAACAAACCATGAATTTAAAAATACTAAGAAAAGTATTTATTTCATTATCAAGTACATCACAGCCATAATCCAATGTGCTGTTGTGCATATTTAGTTCACGTAAGAATGAGGACAAAGAAGCAGTAAGTCAATACACTGTGTTTCAGCTGGAGTTTGGACTGCGGCAAAGCATATAGAGGACACAGAACAACAGAAACAAAATCACAATAAGGATAAAAAATGGAAAATGAATTTGCATATCACATTATTGTTGATATTTTACTCTCCCAATTAAACCAATAACAAAAAAAAGTTCCAACATGTTTAATTTCTGTCTAGTAATCAATTATTATGACCAACATTCTTGTTATTAAATCAGAGATGAAGCTCAAATATGCTGAGCACACGTTATTAAATGGACCCAGTCCCTTTCTGGTAGGAACTAACTTCTGGACTGTCCTGCCCCCACATCTAGAGCAGTTTGCCTCCACTGGCCACCTGCTCCATGGTGACCGCCTTCCCCCTCATGTGCTGTAGTTTCTTGATGCGCTCCTGGTAGCCAGGCTTGGCCTCTGACTTCTCTCCCTGTATCAGCAGGTCGATGTATTCAGGTGTTGAGAGTGGATTGGGCTTCAGAGCGATCTTCTTCAGGGTGTTGAGACACTGGGCTGAGAGCTCCATCAGCTGGACCACCTCGTTCTGTAGGAGGTCGTACTCCAGCTCCATCTTTTTGATGATGTCTTCAACAGACATCTTTTCCTTAGAGGCATTCTCATACTTTTGTTTCAGATCATTGTAGGTTCGTTTCTCTGTCACCTCTTCGTAGTCCCAGCGATACGCTTGGTTGAAATGCACATTCCAAGGGCACTTTCCGTCACATTGTGTGCAGTGGCCGTCTGGTCCCATGGCCCAACAACCACTCTTGTCAGCATCATTTGGTATGCCGCAGGGATAGTGGCAGGTCTTTTGACATTGCTGACAGTTGGTGATGTATTTCCCTGTATTGGAAATTTTAACTTGAACAGGATTCATGAAGCTGACCTCATACTCAAATTCCCCATTGGCTGTGATCGCTGCCTCGTGTTTTGTGAGAATTTGAGTTTCTTGTTTAATCTCCTCAAGTTTAGCTAAACCCAATTTCACCTTAATCTGGAGATTCTCAATGGAGTTCTCCAGCTCACCTCTCTGTTTGAGCACCTCCTTGGTTAAGGTCAAGCTCTTGGTGACAATGCCATTCAGAGCAGAGAAGAATCTTTTCATGCTGTTGGTTCCCATGTCCCAAAACATTTTATCAAAGCTACCCCCATCTTCTCCATCATCATTGGCATCATCATCATCGTCTACACCTTTGTTGTTCGCACCAGATACCTTGTGGTCAGCAAACAAGGCAGAGTTATTGAATTTGAAGTAAATAGGTAAACCATCTTTCCTTTTAGGACAGGGGACCCCAGACTCATTGATTGCGGTGAGAACCGGAGGGCCTTGGCCATCTGCAAATGTCACCAAAATCCGGATGTTCTCTGCAACATCTTTGCCAAATATGGAGAGCACTGAGTCAAAGACGTATTTCTGTGTTTGTGTAAGCCGAGCGAGAGACGCTTGAGCCACGAAGCAGATGGCATCAATATCGCTGACTCCATGTTCAGCTGAGAAAAGCCTTTGCAGCTGAGTTGCAATCAACCTATCTTTCTCGATGCCTCTCGTGTCTCCGAAACCCGGTGTGTCAACGATAGTCAGGGAGTAGTCGATCTCGAAGCCCTCTCGGTGGTTGAGCTTGTACACGGTGACTTCAGAGGTCTGGCTGTGAGCCTGAGACTTGGCTGTCCCTTCGTCTACCAACTTGAATCTAAAGGTATCGTCCCATTTGACCCCCAGGATGTGGTTGATCATCCCGTTGACCAGGGTGGACTTGCCCGCCCCAGTGGCTCCTAGAACCATGATGGTGCGGTTCCGTTTAGCACTAAAGTCTTTTCCAAATATGAAGTGCTGGCATCCCTCTACATTCATAGTCTGGGGTTTCAGAGGAAGAGTGTAAACCTCCAGAGTACCTGGATGTCCTTTAATCTTTCTGCCCTCTTTCTTAACGGCTTCTGCCAACCGCTTAGGGGGCGGCAAAAATGTTGTTTTCACAGCATTAAGAATTGAAGACATATTTTTGAATATTCTCAGAATTCTGACTAATTCTAACGGTTGTAAGATCTTCTGAGGAGTTGAGAAGATAGCAGGAAGGTTAGCCCTGACAATCAACAATTTGTTCCCCTTCTGAAACCAGGTTGATCCTCGTAGAAGTATCCCAGGTGTGATCTGCAAATGAGACACAAACATGTCAGAAAGACCTCTGCATGTTTGTGTATATTCATATATGTGTGTGTCTGTGTGTGGGTGCGTGTGTTTGTGCAATGGGGAGGACAAACATAGAGAACTATTATGGAACTATTGGAATAAGCCTGTAAACCTAACAGGGAGGAGCTGGGAAAATACCAAAATAGGGCGGGAAGTGCACCAAACATCCACTGTGACATGTTTTGTGGTCCGAACAAATAATCTAGATGAGGTTATATTGGAATACTTATTTTTCTAACATTTATATAGAATTACTTCTTTGTCTCACAAATTATTGATGTAAAACGTAGTAGGTCTACATAGGCCTATAGAGATAATATAGGCTGCTGTTCTGCATCCATCGAATGAAAACTCTCAAAGTAAGCTGCGAAAGCCAAGTTCATAACTCATAATGCTTTCCTTACTGCATTCATCCAATGAAAACTCTCAAAGTAAGCTGCGAAAGCCAAGTTCATAACTCATAATGCTTTCCTTACTGCATTTTATCCACCCCACAATGAAGTTGAGTCACACGTTTCCGTAGATTTTCTATGAAAAAGATTGAATAACTTTTTTAATCAGATAAACATGAAAGTGTAACAAGTGTTCTACCCATTAGGCCTATATATATAAGTAGGCTAAACGTCTTAGCCTACAGATGCATATGCCGCATATGCAAGAGCATTGTTAGCCGTGTGTGTCCAAGACTAAAGCCCTGAATGTTATGGAGAAAATGGCCCGGATCTATTATTCTGTCGATTGGTCCTCTGTGTGTCATTTAAGCAGCAGATCTACATCACACTACTTGTAACACTCCCGTTTTTTGTGTGTGTGTGTGTGTGTGAGTGAGGGGAACAGAACGATTTTGAAACTAAACAATATTCTCCCTGTCTGAGTTTCTCAGCCATTTAGAATAGTGCATTTCACACAGCTGTTATTGACAGCCAAAATAATTATTAAATTAAATCATTCCCGCAGCTGATCCGTA
>OLKM01002328.1:53096-73949 GCA_900291075.1 Melanogrammus aeglefinus | reverse complement strand
AACGGCCCGGGAATTCTCCCGACTCCCGATAACCACTCCGCCACCGTGTGTATGTGTGTGTATGTGTGTAGGCGTTATTCAATAGCCTAGTAATGTGTATAGGCCTACGTACGGAAGGAATATTCATACTGGTTTATATAATAAATGTTATAGTATTTCCCATCTTTACTGATTAAGAGTTTTGTTCGAAAGTTCAGTGATTGAAACAAATGAAAGCCTGGGCTCTGTCCCGATGTCAAGTGGACCAGGTTGAATTCACTGCGGGTATCACTTCTTACTGTCCTTCTCAACACTCTCTGATCTCACTAGAAGGCTAGCAGCCCGAAACCAAGGGGTATTTAGAATAGAAAGAAATGTGTGATTGATCGCAAGTAAACTATGACATAAATGTGATTAAGTATTTTAATCGCTTGCCAGCACTAATACTGTGGCAGACGCCAGGGAGGAGGAGTTAAAAGGGAGAGCAGGCTACCACAAGCCAGAGCTAGGGCTAACAAGATACAGAGAGGACTGGATCATAAAGGAGGTAGATGACCCTTTTCCCAACCTGGTTGTGTAGGTAAATAAACCATCCTAAGTTGAACCTGCTTCATCTATCCGCTTGTCCTGTGCACACACTTGCTCGAAAAACATGGGAAACAAAACACAGTTTCTCTTTGAGCAACTATGTATTTTTTTTCTTTTCATACCATGCTCGGGAGTCATTTCTGTTGTAAGTTTTCCCCCTATCCTTTGTTTGTTTAATAATGTTCATGTTCGGTCTGTCTGGGCCAAGTTGTTTGATGGCTATCCTCTCTTCCAATTTTAACCTCTCAAATTGTTTTTTTTTAACAGAAACTTAACACTGTTAATCACAGGTGCAACACAACTCGCCGTGTCTGCATCTGATATAGGAACGACAAAAGATACTGGCGGAATAATTTGAGTTAAAACAACAACAGTTCTAGAATATGACCAAGGGGCAGACAGACTACTTTACGACCATATTCTTTTAGCGCGGATTGCAATTTCTATTGCAGCCTGCAGGGTTATGCGATAAACATACGGAGGAACGCGATTGAACCTTTGGAACCTGGAAAGGAAACCTCTAATATTAGATAAGTGACACTCCTCTATACAGAGCTATCGTCAATATTATATTGTGGACAAAAGGCGAATTACGGAGTAATTTACTAAAACAAAACTACATACACAACGGACCCCAACCAAGACTTCTCGGAACAAAAGCGAGGGAGCGAGCGAGCTGGCTCAAATGTGCATGCCACATAGACATTGACCTTAATAAAAATATGTTGATCTGAAGCAAAGTCCTTCTAGGCAAGTCCTCTCACTTGCGGCCATTTTGGCCACGCCTTTCGGGCAGCTATTTGGTCTTAACAAGACCAGGGCCCTATCTAATGAATAGGGAGAGAGCTGTATCTCCATTTTCCGAGATCTAAGGGGCATAAAAACACATGTTTGAAATCACGATGAAAAACAGACTAAAATCGCTGAAAGAGTTTGGTGGTTTTTGACGGGATATGATGGTCCTTACATTCTAATTAAACCCCTTACATTCTAATTAAACCCCTTACATTCTAATTAAGCCCCTTACATTCTAATTAAGCTCCTTACATTCTAATTAAGCTCCTTACATTCAAATTAAGCCCCTTACATTCTACTTACACTCTAATAGGCCTTATACTCTAACACAGGCCCCTTACATCTAACTAGGCTGCTTAACTAAACAGCACCATACAAGGCCCCCGAGGTCATGGAAGAGCAGTGCCACCATAAAGATTTTACGAACATCGGAAGAACCAGCTCTTCTTCTCCCGAGGGAAAAGCCCAGATCCACAGGTTCCACACAGTAAATTAGTTTTCTTAAAAGAATAAGCCGCTCCCCGGCCGCCAACTAAAAGCAACAACAGTCCAGCCCACCACAAGATTTAGGGTTTAACAAAAGATAAGAGTCCCACTCAGATAGCCATAGCACAAGTGACATTGCATTTCACCCCCTTTTTTTGACGCAAAACAGGTTCGTCGGGAACGCCGCATTCACGGCGCAAAAACTCAGGTTTAAACTATCGCCTTTTCTCATATTTGGTTCACTTTGAAGTAGAACCTTGGCTCCACAGGCGAAGCTACGAGTCCCTCAGCGCGCGCTAAGGTATTTAGACCGAACCTACCTCTTAGGCTGCTCATCATTAGTATAACCTGTTACCAGTATAACTTTTCACTGAATAAAGTCGAGGATTTTTATACCGACATAGTCCATCCCTTCTCCGTCTCAGTTCCTCCGATCCAACCAACGGCCAGACCACATTTTTCCCAACATTTTGTATCAAATTAACGTTTAAAAGCACTTTCTCTTACAGGTAAGCTGGGACTGCGCATGCGCAATGCTTCACGACAGTTTTAATTTACGGCATAACAACACCGGCACTGACAGCAAGCCCAGAGTTCTTTTTTTTTTTTTTTTTTGTAATGTAATATAAAATGGTGTATCCAAGTTGCAGTATAGTTTAAATACATACCATTCTTTGTTGGTAGTCAAAGTTTTCCAGTCGATGCTGCTTGTGCCGCTCCAGCTGCTGGTTCTTCCCTCCTGATTGAAAATAACTTCCAAGTGTCGCAAAAAGCGTGACCGCGTAGGACATGCAAAATGATTGGAGCAACGGCACCGGAAGAGGCGGGACATG
This sequence comes from Melanogrammus aeglefinus, assembly GCA_900291075.1. Taxonomy (NCBI): domain Eukaryota; kingdom Metazoa; phylum Chordata; class Actinopteri; order Gadiformes; family Gadidae; genus Melanogrammus; species Melanogrammus aeglefinus. The sequence goes on along the minus strand of OLKM01002328.1, from coordinate 71,268 downwards.
TGCAAACAACTGCCATCTTGGCGTTACGAAGTTCCCCCATGCATTTCAATGGGTGATTTTTTCAGTGATGTGTCTCCTCCTTCTATAGTGTCCCTGTCTGAAGTCGACCAATGGCCACGCGTTCAGAGCTCGTAAATCATGAATATCTTGTTTCTCAGGTGGGACCTGTCACTGGAGTGGGAGAGGAACTGCTCCGCGCTCAGTGTTTCCAACCAGTTGAAGTGAAAACGTCTCTGTGGCTGCATCTGTGGTTTCACGTCTGGAGCAATGCAAGGTAGCCAAGGTAGTTGAAGCTTTCTATCAGAATCTTGAAGTCAATGATTCCGAATGTAACTTTTTCCTTGTACCCAAACGAATTGGCCTATAATTGGTAGGCCTACCATCGGCTACAACTTAATGGAAATGGTTTGGTTTATTTTGGATTAAGCAACATTTAATATGCTAATTTAAATGCATCAGGATGTTTCAATTCGGCTATATTTTCATCGATACCGAATATAAACGTGTAACCAAAGGCAGATCCTATATGTAGTCATCGACAAAGACACAATTTACTCGAAAATAAGTTTAGTTTCACTTTCAGTTAAACAGAATTGCCGATCCGTCGTCTTTCTTTTATTAAAGAAATATACTTGGAATATATAATACTTTGGCTTAATTGAACGTACAGTTATCTTAATGTGTAGATCTATACATGTAACATGATTATGTTTTCATAATTTAGATGAACGCAATCTACAACCTGCTTGATAAATTCAGACTGGAGTCCTACTGTAAAAGATTTTGTGACATCGGTGTAAAAGATGAGAGGGACTTCATCGACAGTGTGACAGAGGAGGATCTAGAACAAATAGGTAAGACAATATATAGCATACATTTAATACATAGCATGTAGTTAATCTTAGCATCTAAGTTAAAGCTGCTCGGCTGCAAGGCCTAAGCCTACTGCAAGGCCTATAGGCTCTATGCACAACTCCACTACTTCCTGGATTTAGTGCAGCTCCTTCATTTCCTTTCTTACATTACTGGACAAACTGATTAATCCAGGTGTGTCTGAGTAGTCCCAATGGTCAGACACACCTGGATTAATCAGTTTATCCAATAATGTAAGACAGGAAATGAAGGAGCTGTACTAAGTCCAGGAAGTAGTGGAGTTGTGCATAGAGCCTATTGTAGAGGGTAACCAAACACCTGATTGGGGCTATCCTAGGCTTAGCCGCCGAGCAGCTTTGAGTGAGCAGGATTAAACGACTAATGGGCTGGACGATTGTCAATCACTTTTGGTTCGACCAATCAGAAGGCTTGAGTGATGCGTCAATCAAATATAAATCCAACCAATGGTCTAGAGCCAACTGTCAATCACTTTTTAACCAGGAAAATAGTTTCACACAGGAGGCAGGTTTACAAAGTCATTCTTACTCTTGGATTTGTCTATACTCTTGTCGAGAGCTGGCAGGGTCTGCCTATATTCAAATCAGAACATGGCATGCTTTGCAAAATGCGCTTTTACTTCATGTGTCAAATATACGGGATATATAAAGGTGGTTCATAACAATTTATGATTTCTTAAATTTGTATTTAACTTATCATACATTGCTTTTCAATAACTTCAAAGCCCATTGTTCGATATACTATTGGCTAGGGTTACTTATTTGCAACAAAAATACAGCCTTATAAATTTTTTAATCACACCTTATGATAGAATAATACTGTTAAAGTTATCATTATGACTTTTACTAACCTCAATAACAAACGTATTCAACAACCTTTACGGTTGTTCCCAAAGATTTACCTTAGGGTTTACCCCTTATTGGTGATAAAAACTCTTGATGGGACCAGCTCATATGAAAACCATGAAAAAAATATAAATACACATGTGGCTGAGCAAAGAGTGCCAGCGCCCCCTTTTGTACAGAATGATTACTGCAGGAGGGCCATGGCAAGTTGGAAACATTGAAGAGAAAATGTCTGCTTATGCTCCCATTTTGTTTATTCAGCAAACACAAATGAACACAATGGAAGTGTCTATTATTGTAAATGTGTCTATTTTAAGAATAAAATCCCAAGTACCACCTGCAGTACCCCTGTGTAACACCAATGGTAAGCACACCACAGATTAAAGCCACTGCTTGGTTTGTTCTCTGGTATTGCAGTGGGAAAAGAGCTTCATTTGCTATCATACAATTTGTCGTGAATTTGTTAACCCTCCAAGTCCCAGAGGTCAGCTAATTTATCAATTTATATATATGTATTCTTTTATCTTAAATATTTAAATTGTACATTGTTGAGTTTTTTTACTTTATTATGAATAAATTCAGTTTTATACAAAATTGTATTTTCCATAAATCTATCTTTCTCATTATTTTACATATATATATATTCCCAGTTCTGCTTTTTGTAGTGCATAAGGGACTCCAACCTCTCACTGTTATTCATAGTAGTTGGATTACCAACCGGCATGGTCCCTCACTTCTGTCGATTCTTCTGGGCCATCATTGATCCCCACTTAAGAAAGGCTCATATGATAGAATACACGATCAATTACTTTGAAGCAGAATGTTAATCGTCCTGCAGGAGGAGATTCAGGGAACCGCTCACAGCAAGCAGGCTACCTGATCAGTGGCTGCCAAATCTCTGTGGTAGGATAGGGAGCCAGAACCCAGGTCTTGTGATCAGCAACAAAAACACTAACAGATGCTACCTTGACAGAGTTAAAGGGTCACAGACGTAGTCCTGGGCTTGACCCGGCTCACTACTCTGGTACTTGGGAAAAAAAGTGGACACCTTCTTTCCTGGTGCGCCCTGTCGGGTAGTTGCAGACTTTGGTAGCCCAATTTCTGCGTTGAACAAGACACCATAGGCAGCATAGTTTTCAGGCTCACCCATAACCTGTTGCTAAGCACACCACTGTGTAGTAATACTATGATACTGACAGTATCGTGTTAAGGCCAATCCTTAGAAAAAATGCGACCTGACAAAATGTCTGGTGTGTCGTATAATGCAGCGGCCCCCACAGCCTGCATGGGCAGTGCTTTTGTCATCCTGACCCTGTTGTTCTTCGCTTACTTCAGGGTCCATTGGATGCAGGTAGTAACAAGGACAATCATGTATAAGGTCTTTGCATGGTCCCTCTTTTTAGGAGATGATGTATTGCCACCCATTGGTGAGGAATCCTTTAGAGTAGGTAACAATACCTAAGTTGCTCCTACCCTGCATCTTTGGGGCACCACCTTTGGACCTTCTCTTTTTGTTGAGCTCCCCGACCTGCCAATATATGAACCAATGGGGCAATCTGACCTGAGATCCCAGTCTCTCAAGGCTGCTCTCCTTCTGCACTCTGTTCAGCGAAAGATTTGGAGAACCTCATCTCTTCTCAGTTGGCAAGGAATGCTTGCTGTGGAAAGCCAATGGCACAAGTTCCGTAAAGGAAGTAAGCAACAGACTATGAATTACTTAGTGGAAATAGGGTTATTCTGCCCTACTCCAGATCTCTTGGGAGGTGAGGAAGGCCTCTAGGGCTGAAACGATTAATCGAGTTACTCAATTAACTCGATTACAAAAATTCCTCGAGGCAAAAACTCTGCCTCGAAGTTAAATTCATATGACGCGTACTATACGCGCAGGGATCTGATTGTTCAACACGGACCGTTGTTCAGGAAGCACACCACTAGTGCGTGCGCGTCATTCAATCTGAATTTAGTTGGCGCGATGGCAGCGAGCCAAGATCCCCATAAGCGGCAGAAAATGTCTAAAGTTTGGGATCATTATATTCTCAAAAAGGAGGAGAACAAGGTGCAATGTTATTTACTGCAAAGGTATACCTGGCATACCACAGCAGTACGACGTCAATGATTCAGCATTTGAACAGAAAAACATCCACATGCTGCTCTCACCAAGCGTCGCTCAAACAAGTTAACGTAGTCCATTGATGTTCGCTGATTTTTAATCGCATACCCGTATTTTCTTCCGTTTAACCGCACTGTGCGCTTCATAATTTGTTTTTATTGAACCTACCGGTACTTAGGAATCATTCTTTTAAGCGCACACCCCTCCGGTAATTGATACAGTCCGGTTTGGCTTTCGCTTGCTATCCGTTTTTAGTATGACTTGTCAACATTACGTCTTTCTTGTGTTAGGCGCACATGGCTAATTTGCATACGCGCAGAGGATTGGCTGGCTCCGCAAGGCAAATAATAGAACATATTTAATTATCTGTCTATCTATCAATCAACGCATCGGTCTAGTGTAGATTTTGTTTTGATGCCAATGAATCTCCGAATGGCGCGAATCCGGGTTATCCAGATAACGTTTTTTGTGCGCTTGTGCGCATGTGCGAAAAAAAAAAATATATATATATATCCGATTAATCGATTAATCGATCGAAAAAATGCTAGATTAATCGATTACAAAAAGAATCGATAGCTGCAGCCCTAAAGGCCTCCAGACTTGTGTTAAGGCACCCCAAAATAATGTTGAGCGCAATCCATAAAGGCAACACACGCTGCTCTTTGTCTGCTATGCTAAAGGAAGACTAGGGCTTCCCTTCTCCAAGCAATCCCTTTTCCATTGGGTGGGGGAGGGAAATTCTTAAATCTGAATGTGTTTCACAAATTCCAAAACAGGCTTGAGTCAAGTGGAGCGGAATCGCTTTGCAAAACTGAAGGACCATGTGAAAAGGCTCAGAGGCAGGCCAGAAGATCCAGGCCATGAACCAGGATTCTTTAAGAAGATGGAGGAATTCAGCCTTCAATACACATACCCGCAGTGTCCTGAGCCAAGATATATCCAAGGTAAGAGTGACGTGTCTGTATATTAATAGCTGTTTTGTACAAGCACACACTTTTTGCATGAATAGTTGAAAAAATTACAGAAACTAGCCACTGAGATCCTAACAGAATGAAGAAAAATGATTAGTGCACAAAGCTTCGCTACAGGTTTACATTGAAGAATAGGGACCCAGACATTTAATTGAGGTTGTAATTTTTTCCCCATTAAATAATATTTTGAATAATGTTTCAAACGAAAATACAATGTATGATACGATACGATAATACTTTATTGTCAGAGCAAGTCTGCAATTTGTCTTGCATCCCAAGCAGCTCTATTTACAAACATCAAAGACAAGACATCAGAGGCCTGTTTCAGGTAGCTGGTTTAACATACTCTGAGTTTAATCCTGCGCTCTGAGTTGGTTGACTCAGAGTTCAGGGTTCAAAAGCAACTCTGGGTTTTCGGTTTCAGAACAGGTGATCAGCGTTGGTTCAACCAACTCTGAGTGTGTTCACGCTGGGTTGGGGGCGTGCCTGTTGACTTTAAAGAGCCATCATCAATGGATCTCTGATAACATGATCAAACATGGACCAAACCGTAGGTCCGCTTACTTTTCCCCCACGGAAATAGAAATTCTAATGCACGCATATGCCGAGCAGTTACCAATTTTAAGCAAAAAAAAGCAATGCCGCCACGGCAGCGAGAGCACAAGAGAGCTTGGCAGGAAATAGCTGAACAAGTCAATGCGTGAGTAAAATAGTAAAATAAAATGAGGAAAGTTAAATATGAAATCAAATTCAATGAGAGGCCAGCCGCTTCGAAATCACAGCTTACCTCTGTAAGATTCTCCCTGGAATTATAATGAAACGCTCTACTTGGCACTGTGAAATCCAATGTCATCTTTTGCATTGCTATAGCTTCCAGTCAAAGAGCTCTATAAAATCTATCTGGAAAAATAAATAAACAAAGCAGACTTGGAAATGGACCACATTAGGCAAAAGATGAAAAAGGATGCTTTGGAGATCCAAATTGGGTGAGGTGCAAACTGGGATACTGTTTCCTGCTCCAAAAACATACCCAATATGAATGACTTTTTTTGTGCTTTCAGGAAATAAAGAAATCCTCATAAAAAGTAGATTGTCTTCATTAGAACACGGGCTGTGGTGGGACAAGTTATTTTATTGAACAGTGTCACCCCCTACCAGAGGCTGGGTCTGTCACACGAGTTTACATACAGGAATGCCAAAAAACATTTCGGAAATAATAAAATACATTTAACTACATAGAAAACTCAAACGAAATGATTTTGATTTTGAGTCTTTCTGGAACCACCCTTCCATCCTGTGGATCCATGGCATGGTTTGGGTTGATGTGCTGCTCATCTGCAACTGTAGGTGGGCAATTTTCCCCTCTCAAAATCGCGATGTTGTGAAGAACCACACATGCAATTATTATGTCACATGCCCTTTCTGGTGTAACTCGCAGCATTTGGGGGCACTGGAATCTTGCCTTCAGGATCCCGAACGTGTTTTCGACCCTGGCTCTCGTCCTCATATGCGCCAGGTTGTAGCGCTGCTGTGGTCCTGGCACGGGATCGGCATACGGGGTCAGAAGGCAAGGCTGGCAGGGGTACCCTCTGTCACCTAAAACATGACCGTCGAACTCTCCTACGATACAGGTGAAATATTAATCATCTGAACAAATATGGATCATAAATCCTTCAAATATAGGCTTAACTCACCACGGGCAAAGCGAGTGCTCAGATTGAGACTCCCGAAATATGCCGTGCGTCATGCCACAGACCCCGGCCACTTTGCCTCCACTTGGGTGATGATATTTCTCGCATCACATACAACCTTCAAATTGCAGAAGAGTATAATTAGATACAGAGGCTGTTTTGTTAATTATCTTTAATTTAAAATGCTAAAGGTACCTGCACATTGATGCTGTGGAAGGACTTCCTATTAACATCTCCTTCATTCAGTGAAGGAGCTTTAATACGAGTTCCATCGATGCACCCGATGACACCCGGAAAACAGAACATTACAAATTAATTTAATTAAATTGTGCACATTATTTATTAAATTAAAACGTTCCAAGAAACAAATTGTTGCTACATTGTTGCCACCGTTACCTGCAATTCTGTAGAACTCTTCCTTGATTGTTCGTATAGGTCGGTGACGTGTAAAGAAAACGTTTCAGTGCCAAAGTCACACTTCTGACAGAGCGACACAAGGTTGCCTTTGAAATGTGCTCGGCGTCACCGACGTTGTAAAGAAAGCTGCCGTTTGCAAAAAAACGGAGTGCCACACAAATAATTTGTATTGAACTTAAAGCATGCCCCCGGTGCGTTTGACAGTTAACATGGGGGCTGAGAAGGTGGTTTAAATAAATGATAGATCGCGCTGAAAAACGATAGCGCACGTGAAGAAAATTGTCAGGAAAAGAAAGTATAACCAACTGGGGTGTTAATAATCGTTCCTCACGGAGATTCCTTCTGAGGATCGCAGCCTCTACGTCCACGGGCTCTCAAAAGGACATCCATTTCTAACACTTCCTTCTGTCGGAGAGCTGCCTTCAGCCCAGACAACAAAACTCAGAGAGTAGGTCTAACCCACCTCCCGAGCAGGTTAGACCCACGGCGTATGTTGCCGCAGCAACTAACTCTCGGTTGCGCTGAACCTGCTACCTGAAACGGAAACCCAGAGTTTCCACTACCTCAGAGTGAACAAACTCGGGGTTGCCTCAAAACCAGCTACCTGAAACAGGCCTCAGGACAGGACATAAAAAACGACATCAAGACAGGACACACAATCTTACTACTATAATAGCAGGCCTGTCGCACCAGTTACTAAGCGTTTGCGCGCGCGTGCATACACTGCAAGCACGCACATCGACACCGCAAATACACACGCACACGATGGCTCTGCTATCGACACACGTGCAGGTTAGAACACACTGCAGCGACACACTCGCCCAGGTAAGCCGTTATGTTTTAAAAATAACGGCTCCACCATCGACAAACTCTCCCAGGTAACATGTTCTGTCTATAGACTAGAAATTGCGATAAAAGAAGGGAAGATACAATTTCTCACATCTAAATAGCAATGGCGGGTAGTTCATTTTGTCATATAAAAAATGTTAAATTCAAACATCGCACAGACCTCTTTCACGTGACGCATAAGTCAGTTGCCACCAGTTAGATGGTAGTAGATTGTTTAGGACGTGGTTGGGCCGTGGCGGTTCTACATTGAATTATGCCCCGGGCAAGACCTTCTCCGAGGAGACGGCGAGGTCTCGCCCTGTTTCCCCTTCTCACACAGTTTCTGTGCAAGGCACCTTCTCAGCGAGCAGGGGCGCCTGCAGCCGGAGGGGGCGCCAATGTGCCAATTCCCCACACAGTGATATGATAGATCAGGGGTGGCCAACCAGTAAGAGACTAAGAGCCACATTATTTACTGTGTTACTGCAAAGAGCCACATCATACACACGGGTACACATGAACATCCCCCCATCCCTTCCTAACACACACACACACACACACACACACACACACACACACACACACACACACACACACACACACACACACACACACACACACACACACACACACACACACACACACACACACACACACACACACACACAGATCTCTGCTCAGCCAGATTTACTGTAAATGTCACACAACCAACATAATGACAGAAATGGACTCCTACAGTACCAAGACCACAGGCCATCATTTTCAACAATGAACATTGTGTGCACTGCCTCACACACAAACTCTCAGTTCAACCAAGTCCACAAACAAAAATATAAACATTTAAAATAGCGTTTTTTCTAATATACATGTTACTTAGTGGGACTTCTGGCATTCCTTGCCGTGAACAATTTTAAACAATGTTTAACAATGAACATTGTGTGCACTGCCTCACACACAAACTCTCAGTTCAACCAAGTCCACAAACAAAAATATAACAATTTACAATAGCGTTTTTCTGTTACTTTGCATGTTGCTTAGTGGGACTTCTGGCATTCCTTGCCTTGAACAATTCTCTTCAAATCTGGTTTGTATTCCGTTGTTGCCACTCGAAGCAATTCTCTCACATGTGTGTCAGTCAGAACAGAGCGATGCTTTGATTTCACGTGTTTAAGGGTAGAGAACACAGACTCGCAGACGTATGTTGACCCAAACATTGACATTATCTTGAGCGCAGCCCGTTTGACATTGGGATATTTTTCCATTGGCACACTTTTCCAGAACTCAATTGTCCCTTCCTTTAAAGCAGGTTTAAGTTGGTCCTCCTCACAAAGATCGATCATCTCCAACTCGGCCGCAGCCTCATCTGTGACTAGTGGGGCTTTCAAACAGTCTGTCGCCGCATTGAACGGGTCGACGAGGAACGTAATCTGTGGCCTTTTCAGTTGTAGATCACAGAACCGGGTCACAAAGCTCTCGTGCAGGTTTTCAACCAGTGTTGCATATCTGGCTTTTTGCTCTTTCAGGGCGGCGCAGCAGGTATCTTGCCCGTTGGCTTTTAGCAGAGCGGGAAAATGCGCTAAATCTCCCCTTTGAATATGCGTCTTGAACAGCTTCAGTTTGTTGACAAATGCAAACACACTTTGCACCAGGTCAGGCAGCATGTGTAACTTACCCTGCAGGGTCAAGTTCAGTTTGTCCAAGTGGCACAGCATGTCAACCAAAAAGGCCAGATCCATAATCCACTTGGGGTCAGAGAGCTCGGGATAGTCCTTGTCCTCTTCCATGAACACGGCATCCAAAAGCTCAAAGAAGCGAGAAAGTACCTTGCCTTTTGACAGCCACCTCACAGTGCAGTGCAGCGGCAGGTCACTTGGAAGCCCTTGGTCCAGCTCAGCGATGAGATTCTTGAATTGCCGGTGGTTAAGCGCATGTGTGCGGATGTAGTTGACGATTTCCATCACGGGCTTCATGACGTTGTCTAAATTCAGTGATTTAGAGACGAGTGCTCCCTGTGGATTATACAATGGAAAATTCCAAAACTCTGGAAATGTGTGGTTCAGCTTTTGCACAGCCCCACAAGCCCTTTCAAAGAGCCGATCATGGCAGGGAGCTCCATCCGTGGCCATTGCAGTCAGTTTTTGGTATCGGGAGAGACTTGCTTTCGCAAATGCAGCCATCATCGCTTCTTTTACATCTATTCCACGGGTTCGGTCCTTCAATGGCACAATGTCAAGGAGTTCTTCTCTGATATGACGTTCATTTGATACTGACCGTGCAAATATTGCCAACTGTGGCTTGTCCTGAATGTCGCAAGACTCGTCCAATGCAACACTAAAATATTCGCATTCTTGAAGATCAGAGTGGCAACTGCCGATTCAATAGCCGTGTTAATGTCCGATATTATCTGCGTTCAACAGTGTGGCGGGACAGTTGGACGGTCTGGACCACCATTCGTTTTAGTTTTGTCGTTTTCAGGAGACAAGATTTTAAACAACGTCACTGAGGCATTTTTTTACAAACTCCCCTTCATTGTATGGCTTTTTAGCTCGTGCAATGTTCCAAGCCAGTTGATAAGATGCCAGCGTTAGGGTCTCTGAGTGCGTTGTAGATTTTTGGAACATCTGTGTCTGCTTTTTCTGCCTGCCTTTTCAAAAGCGATTAACTTGTGCTTGCGAAGTTTCAGTCCCTTTCCCGAAATTCCTGGTCGACGTTAGCATGGAGTTGAGCTGAAGTGGCGCTGAAGATTTGAAGCCTTGAATTGCGGCTAATGACACCTGGCATATAAGGCAGAATGGCTTCCCATTACGTTCAACCAAAAAATATATAAACTCTCCCACTCTGTCAAAAACGTCCTGTGTTCCTCTTCATATTTTCTTTTTGCCCTGCATTTTTTACCTGCCATTTTTGGAGCGTAGCCTACTTGACACAAATTGTTTACTCATGGGAAGGAGGCGGAGCTCCTCCAAGCTGAGCAGGCCGTTTTATGTTGCATCCACACCAAACGTTTGTGAACGTTATTTTGCGTCATCAATTAAAACGTTTGCGAACATGCACACACATACAAAAAAAATATTATAAAAAAGTATATATATATATAAAAAATATATATATTTATTATATGGCAACGATCGTGCGCGCGTTCTGATTGGCTGATGAGAGGTCATGAAATCCTGGCATGACCTCTCACGAAATCTCGTATTTATCTACGTCGAAAATCAACCCAAAACAACTATAAACATTCAAATTTGCAACAAAAAAGTATTATTCTTTCTCTGAAACAAAACGAGAAGAGAAAGCCATATAATAGACAACTTACTAACCTCGACCGTTCGGTCATGCCGGGAAATGTCGGGCCTCAGCTTTGGTGCATCGACCTCGCCGAAGACGGCTCGGTCGATGCGCCAAGGCCTCGGTTTGATGTTTCCCGGCATGACCTCACTTTCGGTTAGTAAGTAGTAAATATTCAAGATTCAAGAGATTCAAGTATTTATTTGTCACATGCTTAATATGGAGAAACAAAAAGCAGTGAAATGGGGATTGTGACTGCAACTCCCAGCTGTGCAAAGTTTAATAATAATTGAAAAGTAAAATGATTGGAATAATTAAATAAAATAAAAATAAGAAGTTATGAAGAGGGGGGAATTATGCATTCATTGTCCGTATGGCTTGGTTTTTTTTTTTTTTTTTTTTTTTTTTTTTAATATTTTTAACACAAAATTTGATGTGAACTGAAGAGCCGCACGAAACTAGGCAAAGAGCCGCATGCGGCTCGCGAGCCGCAGGTTGGCCACCCATGTGATAGATCATAGAAAATGACTTTGCGGCGCTGATGACCTTTTTCATGAAAAATGCCCGTGTCCAATACCGCCCCTGTGGTTGGAGTTGGAGGAAATGTTGTTAGCCGACCTCTTTGAGCAGATTTTCAATTGGTGGAGCATTTTTGATTTTAAAGAGGCAGGCAAACTCTTAGCTAGCTGATAGCTGAAGGTCTATGGTTACCCCCAAGTATCTAAATGAGGACACCTGCTTGATTTTTTTCTTGGTGGATGACAAGAGAATCGGAATGACAGACTGGTGGTGAGCCAAACATAATCTCCTCAGGTTTCTTGGTGTTTATCAGAAGTGCATTATTGTCAGTCCACTCGACCAGTTTGTTGACGCCAAGTTGGTGAACCTCAGGTTTTTTGGAGTTACTCAACAGAGATAATAATACAGTATCGTCAGTATCGAATATTTTATTATAAACAGATTTGCTGTATCTGTGCGACAATTATCTCTGTAGAATGTAAAAAGCATAGCTGAACTCACAACCCTGGGGGCCCCCAACATTTGTGGTAATGGGAGATGAAAGGGTTTTGTTTACCTTTGCAAACAAGCTAATACCAATAGAAGCATACCAATGAATCAGGTACAGATTCAGTTCCTACTGGACCATTTTTGCTACCAGAATGTCTGCTTGTATGGTATTGAAGGCTGATGAAAACTCTAAAGAAAGGGCTCTTGCATAGGTCTTCGGTTTGTCTAAATGTTTCGAAATAACATGAACTAAAGAGGTAACAGCGTCTTCAGTGCCACAGCCTTATTCATAGGCAAATTGATATGGGTCGAGTTTATTATCTGTTGTACAGATGAAATGCCGGAACAGAATTCTTTTCTAGAGATTTCATAATTACTGAAGTAAGGGCTGAAATCCTTATGTTCCTTTGAACATGGAATCTTCGGCAAAGGTTTAACATGCAAGGTTTTCCATGATACCGGGACAGTGTGTGTCGACAGAAGCCTGTCATATGTGTTGCCACAATGGAGCCAGCTGGGTTGCAAAGTTCCTCCACAGAAAAGCTTTGCATCCATCTGGCCCAGCAGCTTTCTTTATGTTTGTACACTGAAATGTTTTCCTAACATCTTCCACAGTGATGACAATTAGAGATGTTCCGATACCATTTTTTCCCTCCCGATACCGATTCCGATACTTATGCTGTGGGTATCGGCCGATACCGAGTACCGATACCAGTATGTTACAAAAATGACTGTGATATGATTATCATTGTGGTAAGGCCTGGGTCAGGTTAAACCCTTTGTAAATGAATGAATGAATAAGGCAAATTAAAGCCATTTATTTTTAAATAGAACAGTATAAAAAACAGTAGTGCAACAGCAACTTAAATAATAGTTATTTAAAAAAATAAATAAAGTGTAGCCACAATATCTTTAAATACAAAAGTCATTTAAATAGAACAGTATAAAAAAACAGTAGTGCAACAGCAACTTAAGTAAATCTATTCTTTCAAAAAAACTTATAGTGCAACACCAACCTATAAAGTAAACATTCAAAAAATACAAATCAAAAGAGCAGCAGCTACATAGTAAACAGCTCCTTGATTGACACGTGATCAATTCTTCTTCGCCCCTCTAAAACAGCAGCCTGCAGATGGCAGCATAGCGCAACTGTTTTAAGAGCCGCGAAGAAGAACTGTGTCAGCGCTAACGGAGCTAACCAGTAAATAGCTTTCTATTTTAATAAATTACGTGGTATCGGAGGTGCCTGGACTCCAGTACTCGACGATACCGATACCAGCATTTTCGACTGTATCGGAGACATTTCCGATACTGGTATCGGAATCGGAACAACTCTAATGACAATTCTGTTAGAAGTAGCAGGCATAACAGTTTTAAGAATTTCTTGTGAGCCGAAACGTGTCCCAGTCTGTCAGTTCAAAACAGGCTTTCAGTTGTTCTTTATGTTCATTTGTGCTCACTTTCTTTTCGGGTTTACTTCTCTTAAGTTAAGTCTTGTACACTGGAATCATGTGTAGGCCTATAACATTATGATCGGAATTCAATATGGGTGGCTTACACTTGGATGCATAAGCGCCTTTCAGGATTACAAAGCATTTGTCCAAGATATTGTCTTTTCTGGTTTTGTCTTTAATGTCAAGGAAGCATAGTCTCCCGGCGACACTGATTGAAATCCCTGAGCACTATTGCCGGTGCGTAAGGGTAATTGAGTTGTAATTCATGAAGAAAGTCTGATATTGTTCCAGCTGCCGCTGGGAGGCACTTATACAACAAAGAGCAAAATACACCCGAATTCTCTAGGCAAATAGGAAGTGCTTAACAACGTGCCGAGAATTTCCACATTGGGGTCACAGATCATATATTTTACTGAGTGCACACGGCACCAAAGATTGTTTATGTTTACGTGTACACCAATACCACCTCCTTTAGTTTTTGCTGAGCCTGCATCTCTGTCTGCACGCACCAAAGGGAATCCGGGCACTTCAAAGAGGTTATCGGGCATTGTCAATTGCAACCAGCTTTCTGTGAAGCAAAATAAAGGTGCTTCACAGAATACGTTGCAGTACCTTGTGTATGTTCGTACTGCGTCTACTTTGTTGTTCAAAGAGCGCAAGGTAGTGAGGAGGACGGATCGGAGGGGAGGCCGATTGCATCTCCATAGTAGACAGTTCCGAATGCCTCCTCTCCTTCCTAGTTTCTTTTTCCATTTAGTTCTAATCAGCTCCTGAGGGACGTCATCTGACATCAAACTGCAGAAGTGGAATGATGTATTGTGTGACTGCTTAGGTTGTAGCTCAGGCAGAGCTTTTTGACTGTATGTGTATGTAGGCCATGGCTCCTCGCCGCACCTGACACCGCTCAAGTTTCATTGCACCGACAGACATGTTCCACAAAGTTCAATAATCAATGAGAATAATCCACAGGATCGGAACTATAGTTTTCAAGACCTGCATCTTATTCAATGCACAGACTCAGATTTTAGAGATGTTGTGTTCTTGAAGAAGGGAGTCCAAACCGGGTCGCTTTTAACTCACTTTATTTTTTGTATTTCGGTATGGTAATTATGAAGCAGAAGGAGGTGAATTGTATTAAACATTTGCGTGGAGCAACACACAGCTTTCCTATCTATTAGCTCGAGGCGGCCATGTGTTTCTGACTTTGATCTATGGACATATTATAGAATGGACACTGGATTCCAAAATGGCGGCCATTCAGTCCTATGTAAACTGCTCAATGGCGCAGGGCAACATCAAGGAGAGATATGCTTCCGCATCATGGGAGCCTAGCCATGCCCTAGGTCATGACGCACCGGATGCAATATTCTTGTTTTTTTAGCCAGCCCCCCCCCCCCTCCCCCCCCTCAACAAACCAGCGCCAGGCCGGTACGGTCTTCTCTCCCCCCCCCTCCCCCCCCCCCGACCTCAACAACTTCAAGAGACCCCCAACAAGATGGAATCATAACTCGGACCGGGTAGAGCGCATACTATTAAAGCTCAGGCCTTATGGCAGCGACCCGGGTTAGATTCTTGCCCAAGGTCCTTTGCTGCATGTCCTCCCCTCTCTCTTTCCCATACCTTCTTATCTATCTCACTGTATCCTCATGAATAAAGCAAAACAATAAATTATATTGCACCGCAGCACTAGCTCTGTTCAAGAGCATGCAAAGACATAGGATCGCCAGAAAGAAAAAAAATATGCTGCTAGAGTCAATATCCTGATGATCAGGGGTGAGTGGCCTAATAACGAGATAACAACTCATGCCATTATATCAGCATCATTTGTTTTGTGATCACAAATTAATGAATGTTTCACCTTAACAGCTACTAACTTCAATAATTTTGAAGAAATAATTGCATTTTTTTCCCAGGCTAATGACAAAACCAAATAGGTTATGAACAGACATCAGTGCAGAACAAGTTATGATCTCAAAACCAAGACCAGAGCTGCCAACATACACGATTTTGGCGTAGCAGATACGATTTCCAGACCCCAATTACACTGCTATGCTTGACTTGAATATCCTACGCATTTCCCAACAAATCGATGTCAATCTTTTAGCAGGCAGCCACGTCCATGTGTTGACATCCAACCAGCCGTAAAGCTCACATATAACACCCCATCCTGACATACAGCGATGCGACAGCGACGCGAGCGAGCGAGGATAAGTGATTAGAATATGTACTTTTCAATGAGCCTGTCCTGCCGTGCCGCGAGCGACGTCGCGCCGTCCAGCGATGTCGCTCAACCCTGAATTTATCGCTCGCGTTGTCTCTATCTGGGACGACAATTTCGCGGCGGGTGTCCCGCCCCTAAACCACTTCTTATTGGTTGATAAGTACACGCTGCTTCCTGTTGAATGTGTTTACATCCCTCGATGAATTTGATTGGGTTTGGATTCTTAACCAATAAAATACACACTCGCGACAAAAATCGTCACGCTGCATATCAGGACACCCCTCGCGCGAGTTTTCGTCGCCGTTTCGCTCGGTGCTCGCTGTATGTCAGGACGAGGTGCAAGCCCTCTTATGATTCGTTCATTGCGTCGGAAAAGGGTCAATACAATGGCCGTTTTTTTTATTTTTTATTTTAATGCCGTCTCTTTTTACCAAGATGCTATGCTGTTTGTAGTCTGAGGGGATTCCCGCCTGTTGATGAGCATTTATATAATACAATTTGACATCTTGTACCATTGACTACTGGTTGTTTTTTCATAATCTCATATCTGCATTCTTTACACACACATAGGTAAGGAACATACATTTGGCAGCTGCTAGCTTGTGATGAGAGAACTCCTTGTTATATATCTTGTGAATACCAAACTCTTTCATACGAAGTTGCACAGGTACCTGAGGGTTCCTATAAATGTAATCTCGGAGATTATAACATCCAGATGGACTAACTAACTATTAATTTCATGCAAATTGAACTCTTCCATTTAAATCGTTTAACGGTTTATTTTAAAGTTTCCTTATCTAGCCAGTTAGCTAGCATAGCAACTACATAAGCAACCAGAAACACAACTTTAACTGCAACGTTTAATTTCTCAAAATCAGCTGACCAATAAAAAGCAGTCTTGGGTTCAAAGTTATTACATCCACTTGTATCATGTTAAATGGCTTCACAAAGACATTAAACAATCTTCAGAGAAACAATGTGAAATCAACGGAGCAAGGGCTTACTACACTGAATGTAATGTTAGCGAATGAGGGGTGACAAGCCGTCCCTCCCCCTTGCTAATATTTAGTCCCCGCTGTTTGTTCCAAAGCCAATAGGTTATACACATACGTGAAATTACATTCCGTTTCTATTGGATAGAAAGGACTATATAATAAAAGTGTCTAAAAATATTTAAGTGGTGACAGACAACGAGAAAACAAGGCAGAGATGAGGCTAAGCTCATTGATGCCTCAGCTCGCGCGTCTATCTGATTGATCTCCGCCTCCATGCTTTGTGTAATAAAAAACTTTTTTGTGTACGTCTGTGTATAATTGTGTGCAACACTACTAGGGCTGTCAACGAATATTCGAGGTTCGAATATTCGTTCGAATATGTATCCAAAAACGCGAATTCGAACGTGAAAAAACACTCCCGCGGTACAAGCGCCTCTATCTGCTTTGTGAATGACCCTCTCGCGATGTCCCTCGTTTTAAAGTAAGGAAATGCCCAGCGAAAGCCGCCGCCCACAAGCACTCTCAACGAGACGGCAAACATAGAACACATACTGTACAAAGTAATCTGATAGGCTACTGTAGACCTACAGCGTAATCTGATAGGCTACTACTGTACGTGCATGTGCGCGGGAAGTTGTACGTGATCTGTACGTACTGTACGCATACGCACACATACCCGGGAAATGTAAACCAATCACAGCAAAACGCCAAAAACCAAAAAACAGCTACGTCATGATTATATGTGGAAAACCCCGTTATCAAGATGAAAAATGGCTGAAAATACAGAACCCGTCCGCGGCTGCAATCAGAGTCGGGGAGGGAGATCATAACCCCCGCAACCTTACAAGTGCCCGTGTGGAGGGTTTTTTGGCTTTTGGGGCTCAGCGGGAAAAATTGTTGAGGCAAGGCATAAGGTTATTTGCAAAGCTGTGCAAAGTTGAATTGGGCCTACCACTCGACAACCAGAACATGCGGGCACATCTGTCCACGGCGCACCGGGTGATTCTCGGCAAAGTCCGGAGATCAGCTTTATTGTTTCATGGGATCCGAAAGCGGTGCGGTAGTGCTGGGTCCTTTCGCGACAGTGGTGGAAGACGGTAGGCGCATGCATTTTTTTTCTTTATCGTATTTTAATAGGCTTTTCTCGAAATGGTAGCCATAGCAAGGACGTTTACACTTAGCATACTTTGTACATTTCAGAAGCGGGCGTTTCTTCAGATTTACTATAGTTTGGCGCTTGCAGGTTGTGGTGGTGAATGCAATGCCATACAGAAGAGTTGTGGGCCTTTTCATGATAGCCTCACGTTACTGGGGCGGTTTATGGATATATCCCACTAATTTGAACCATGGTTTGGTGTGCGCGATTATTGACAGATTGACGGAACTGCGTAATAGGCAAACAGATATTCGAATAGTTCGAATTCGTTGTTTTTTTCGACAACAGAACATTCTC
>OLKM01002328.1:50000-53071 GCA_900291075.1 Melanogrammus aeglefinus | reverse complement strand
CCTCCCCTTCCGCTGTCGGAAGTTGTGTGACGGAAGGGCATTCTCGCCTCGTGTTTCTAATCAGTGGGGAGACCAAGAGGGTGTCTCGAAGAATGCCGAGCTAGGCTTTAACCCGCACTAAGCCTGGCTCTTCTTTTCTAGGCATCCCACCTGTCGAATGTAGTCGGCCGGACGGAGGGCCGTCTCTCTCCATCAGTGGGGGGAGACCGGAGTGTGTTCCCAACAACCACCAAAGCAGGTCCTCGGACCGGTTTGTGCAACATAGTGCAAATATAATCCTCTCAAAAATAAGTGATATACTCAGTATAACAACAACAATTATAACCAGATAAGTATAGTGGTCTCGTGGATCATTTTATACTGATGTCTCTTTCTTTCGACTCCTATGGACTCAAACCTCTTTTGGACACGGACTCGACCAAGCCCTGGGTTCTTCGAACTTCGTACAACTTAGGTTCTGACTACAGCTCTGCGAGAGAAGTTACCGTAAGTAAGAAAATCCCAATGGTTGCTCCCCACTAGAAGGTGCAAATCTAACGCATATCTCCACCCGTGTTCTCATATAACGTAATTAACTTCCGAATTCTACTGAGCGTATGGCGACTTAAGCATGAACTTCTCTCTTTCAAAAACAACACAAAGGCCGCTGTTCTCTAGATACTAATAGAGCTAGGCTTTGACCCCCCTCAGGGGTGCCGCGCTCGTGGTCCTCTAGCGTGGCCACAGGGCCTTCTTCCTCCTGTTATTGAACAATGCAGAAACCAGCTAGACTAGAGTGAGCAGAGTCTCACAATCGAAGCTGATGCGTTGACGTGCGTCTCCCCCCCCCGCTCTGATGAGCGCGGACGGCGGAATTCGCCGCCGCGTTCGGGACACTTAACTGATGACCGTTATTAATTGGTTGTTTTCGTGAGCGGGCCGCCGGTACCGTTTCGGCTCGACGAGCAACGGGTTCCGCCCGTTGATTTGATGGTGCTGCCCGGTTCGAGATACCGCCCAGCCGGAGTGCCTCGTCTGAATACAAGAGTGTTATTCCTCTGCACACGCCCCCCCGCCCCCCCACCATCTGCACTCACGAGGTCCGTTCATAAAGCCGGCACACATGATGAGTAGCTGCTGCATCGATTCCGGTTTATGCCCTGTCATGACGCGGCCCCCCTCCTCCTCCTTCCCTCCTCGTTCTTTCTCCCTGCCTGCCTCACGGTAAACACAGCCGCTGGAGTCTGTTGATCCGCGCTGCCATCTCCAATTGATCATCGTGTTGGTTGCTACGACCCCCCTCACATCCCTCACCACCCCCCCCCCCCCCCCCCCCCCACACTCTGTATTGGTCCAAACTCGGCCTGATGAGGGCTCGCTGATGGGACTCGACTCGAGGAGCAGAGGGAGAAGGGGGTCGATGGAGGAGAGGGATGGAGGTCGTGTGGAGATTTAAAATATTGTGTCTGTCTGTCCGAGGACGGGTATTATACGCGACGCGACGCTTGGAGCGCCCGCATGGCGGAGTGACTGACTGAGGAAACATGGCGAGGGTTGAGCCGAGTGTCCAGAGGACGAAGGCAGGGGGGTGTTGATGATTGGTTAAGCGGCAATGCCTGAGGTCAAGTCGTTGGACAACAACAAAAATGATATAATATCGCCAATATCCTTTCTTTTCTGCGTTGGACAATTTCAAGTAGTTGGTCCAAGAGGCTAATAGTTAAGTATTATTTTATGCCAGACAACATCCACCATTTCCTCCCATTAACACAACGCGGGTTGGAAAGTGTGTTCCAGGGATCATCTCCTTCTACCGGTGTCCCTAGGCAGGTGCTCTCTCTCTCTCTCCTCTCTCTCTCTCTCTCTCTCTCTCTCTCTCTCTCTCTCTCTCTCTCTTCTCTCTCTCTCTGTCTCTCTCTCTCTCTCCCTCTCTCCTCTCTCTCTCCCTCTCTCTCTCTCTCTCTCTCTCTCTCTCTCTCTCTCTCTCTCTCTATTACCTTTACAGATCTGTTGCTTTAGGTTTTTTTTAGTTTTAGTTTTTTAGTTTTTGTTTTTTTTCTTCTGTTCTTTCTTTTTTTTTTCTTTATTTATTTTATATGTGTTGTGTGTCCGTGTTTTTGCTTTTTGTAAAAATACGTAAATAAAAAGGCGTTTTAAAAACTCTCTCAGCTCTCTCTCTCTCTCTCTCTCTCTCTCTCTCTCTCTCTCTCTCTCTCTCTCTCTCTCTCTCTCTCTCTCTCTCTCTCTCTCTCTCTCTCTCTCTCTCTCTCTCTCTCTCTCTCTCTCTCTCTCTCTCTCTCTCTCTCTCTCTCTCTCTCTCTCTCTCTCAGCTCTCTCTCTCTCTCTCTCTCAGCTCTCTCTCTCGCTCTCTCTTTCTCTCTCTCTCTCTCTCTCTGACGCCATCGCCCCACCGTCACCTGTGAGGGTGCAACAGCTACGACATGCCCTGAGCTAAAGTGACGCGCTGTCAGAATCCCACGGTGTGAATCCTGCCAGACCGCATTACGTTATATCCCTCACGCCCTTACTCTGAAGCTCTTCCGCGACGCCATTACTCTGAAGGCGCCCTAGATTCAAAAAGGGGGAAAGGCGAGGTATGCTGGACGTTTAAATGGCACTAAACATATGAAGAAGTGTTTGTGGCTTCCTACCCCGCCCCTAAAGGTTCATCCTGAAGGATGGAGATAAGAATCAAGACTCAGTTCTCCTGTTGCTTCTCACCAGGCCTGTGTCCTTGGATCTTGGTTTTTTTTGCTGCTACTTTTGTTCTTTGGCAAGGCTTTCATACAGGCAAATCCCAGAAGGACACCATGTTAAATGTGCATAACTGTGCGCATAATTAAGCAAAACAGTTGATTAAACGCTGCAAATCTGTGTTGATTAAAGATCCTCGAACAACAATGTTTTGCTAACGATAACGTCTTCGCCGGCCTTCGTCAAAATATTTCCATAAAATTGGCATTTAATTTGTCACGGATTTCCTATTAACAGCTACTCCGTACGCCTCAGGAACAAATGAATGCCATTAAGAGGACTTGTTTAGTGCAATCATAGTCTACTGTAGTGGCTGGCCGTAAACAATAACGTCTCCT
>OLKM01002328.1:20000-37500 GCA_900291075.1 Melanogrammus aeglefinus | reverse complement strand
CTGTGAGAAAGAATAGAAAATATTGTATAACCCAAAATGTCAGCTGTCTACCTGAAGGCAACTCATCCACCTGCTCAGTAATGACATGTATCTCTCAAAATAACAACCTGTAAATAGATTCGGTGTGCTTGCTTGCTGAAGCCAATATAATACACAAAACGCAAGAAGTTTGGATAGTGGAGTGGGGTATTATCTATTATCCCTACTATTACTTATTAATCGTTCGCAGTATACCTTGGCCAACGGCGCGTGTTTTCAGGATAAAGAGAAGACTTCAGCAGACGGATAGAGTGCTGGATCGTGCCAAGGTTTGCCGCAGAAAAAACCTAAATCCAACCCCGTTTGGAGCCAGAGCGATGGCTCAAACTGAGCGGGGCGACTGCAGGGGACGGCAGAGGAGCGGCGTGTGGTCGGCACGAGTGCTTCTCATTGATCCAGCGCACTCTGGTCCTGCTGCAGGGGTCGGAGACCCTGTGCCTGTGGGCCCCGGGGACGCCAGACTACTCTTTATTTAAAGCGACAGTGCATCCACCGCATTTGAGCTGGAGAACGGCCTCTGGATTCTGAGCAGAGGTTGAGCCATGTGTGTGTCCTGAGACTCAAAGCGTCTCCTAACCTATTCGTTGTGATGTATTGATTAGCAACAATCGATAAAATGTTTAACAGGGATTCACATTTTACATCTTCAACCGAGCAAAATGTTGTCATGCATCTACTCCCCTAAATGTATCTAACAAGGTATGCCTTGTTTGGAGTCACTTCACTTAAACAGACTAATGCCTCCCTCACTCTCTCCCTGTCTCTTCTCACTCTCTCATTTTGTCTCCCTCTCGCTCTCTCTCTCCCCCTGTCTCTGATTCCCCATCTCCGTCTCCGTCTGCCTCTCCCTCTCTCTATCTCGCTCTCTCCCTCCATCTCTCGCTCTCTCTCCTCCATCTCTCGCTCTCTCCATCTCTCTCTCTCCCTCTCCATCTCTCTGATTCTCCATCTCTCTCCTCTCCCTCTCTTCTCATCTCGGCTCTCTTCCTCTCCATCTCTCTCGCTCTCTCTCCTCTCCATCTCTCTCTCTCTTCTCTCTCTCTCTCTCCCTCTCTCTCTCTCTCTCTCTCTCTGATCTCTCTCGATTCTCCTCTCTCTCCCTCTCCTCTCCCTCTCTCTCTCTCTCTCTCTCCCTCCATTCTCTCTCTCTCTCTCTCTCCTCTCTCTCTCTCCCTCTCTCTCTCTCTCTTCTCCTCTCTCTCTCTCTCCTTCTCTCTCTCTCTGATTCTCTCTCTCTCTCTCTCTCTCTCTCTCTCTCTCCTCTCTCTCTCTCTCTCTCTCTCTCTCTCCCTACACTTTTGGATGAGGATGATTACACAGCATTGCTACAAATGGGCAGTCATAACATTAGGGGGCGCCTTTAAAGGACTTCATGAATATAAATGACGTTCAATTATTCAAACACGACGAGAAGGAAGACAAGAGGAAGCAGAGCTCTGGGTGGAGATTAACAGAGCGCTCCTGTCTCGGGCCTCCCTGCCTCCGCACTTCAACCTCCGTGAATAGATCCCGCAATAAGTCAAGAGCTACGCTAATACCCCTGTACATACACTCTCTGCCTGGGACGTGTGTTGCCGACGAAGAGGATGAGGTCACCGGTGGGGTCACGCGGCCCCACCTGAGTCCTGCGCACTTGAGTTAGCGTTACCGTGATTCGAATCGGGGCACCCCTCGGAAATAAGGATGGAAACCGCACCGACGTCGCTAGGCTGTGAACGAGGCTACCGCTAGCCCGGCGGCTATAGGCGTGGGCGGTGCGCGCTGTGAAACGGGGGGCTTATAATGAAAACTTGGAAGGCCCATCGTTGTGGGCATGATATGTGAGGGTAATATTTTGCTATATTCCTGTAAGCCCCACAGCCAGTGGGCGTCGCGGCTCGGATGAAATGAGCGCGCTCCATTATGGTCCCCGTGGTCGTGGGCACACAGTGTCGACGAGGCTCCATTGTCGCGTCCCAGGATGCATCGGTATTGTTCTGAGCACGGCTCTCTGCACACAGCAGCGCCTGTTATGTCATCCCCCGGTCGGTTCCGGTTCAGCAGGGGAACCCACACACACCGCGTGGCGTGGGTTTGACGGGTTCTGCGCGTTGACGTTTGACGTTCCGCGACCCATCCACTCCTCGTGACCTGGGCGGATCTGTTCCGGAACCATCCTGATCGAACCGCTAAGCGGTGGCTGGCTTCAGAGCCTTCATTGGTCGTTGTGTGGACACGCCGGCCCCTGGCTTCTGGAGAGGAAACAACCGCGGCTAACCCTCTCTTTGAATCCTGATCATGTCATCCTTGGAACCCCGTTCCATTTGCCGCCGTTCCTGCTGCGCGCGGCGGTATTGATTCGGAGCGCACTCAAACGGTTCATTAGCAAACATGTCCGCCGATACGAAACAAGAAATATGTTGTTTGTGTTTTGTTGTTGTTTCTTTGAACGCTTCAAGCCCATTACAGCGTGTGTCGTAGTGCATAAAACCGTGTCGATATAAAAACGACAAAAACAACGTTTTGCGTAAATAATTTACAGGGAATGTACTCCTACTTTCCCCATCACCTTGGCGCGAGCCACGTCCACAGCTTCTATGGGGCCGGCGTGTGCGGACGCTGGATGTAAAGGTGCGGACATAAGCTTCCTCTACACCGCAGACCTGTTCAATATTTGATCCTGATTGGGCCGTATAACCCGCTATAACCACCTCCGACCGCAGCACTAATTCAGGCCGGGAGACACTCCCGACTGGATGCCAGCAGGGTTCAAGTGGGAGAGGCCATCGAGGAGAGGATTGATGAGCTTCCAGAGCCCATTCCCTGTCTGCGCCCCGGGCCAAGGGCCACGCGCCCGCACCCAGGGCCGAGCCAGGGCCCGTCCTTATGAATTAAAGGCTTTAGCGGGAGCGGAGGAACGTGTTAAACGGGCAGTGAACCCCAGGTGAACCGGAGCTCTGAGAGGGGGGAAGAGATGGCTGGTTCCCGCGTTCTAAGGGGTATCACTCCTCCAACATACAGGCTGGTTCTCCTGTTCTGAAGGGGTCTCACTTACAGGCTGTTTTCCCGGTTATGAAGGGTTCTGACTTACAGGCTGTTTCCCCGGTTATGAAGGGTTCTGACTTATAGGCTGTTTTCCCGGTTATGAAGGGTTCTGACTTACAGGCTGTTTTCCCGGTTATGAAGGGTTCTGACTTACAGGCTGTTTTCCCGGTTATGAAGGGGTCTCACTTACAGGCTGTTTTCCCGGTTATGAAGGGTTCTGACTTACAGGCTGTTTTCCCGGTTATGAAGGGTTCTGACTTGCAGGCTGTTTTCCCCGGTTATGAAGGGTTCTAACTTACAGGCTGTTTCCCCGGTTATGAAGGCGGTTAGGGTTAGGGCGATCTCATGTCTCTGACTTACAGGCTGGTTATTCTGGTAAGCTCTCTGATCGAAACTCCTTCAACCTGATCCGACGAGACTGGCACACCCACGGTCGTTGAGGTCCTTGAGTTTGTCATTCGTAGGTTAGGGAGACCGATAGGATTGAGGTTTTTTTATACGAAGTTTAGCATTTGGAACCTCCTTCTTGTTAAATGTGGTGTAAAAATGTACTCATATTTCAAATCGAACGTGGTTCTGTTTCGGATGCTTTAAATGCGCTGTAGCGCCAACGTTTTATTGCAAAAGTTTTTTACGTTTCCGAACACTTTAACAGACCCACTAAACCTCTCCGGTTCTTCCTCTGAGAACTTCATCCAAAAGCTCAATGAAAACCACAGAAGAAGACCAAATGAACCCGCCGGGACTCACCGTCCTCGCGGGACTTGTGGACGAAGGCGTCCACGCCGCTCTCGCCGTAGTTGCCCTCCGACACCACGGTGGACACGTAGTTCCAGCGCATGGCCTTGACGATGTCCATCATGGCCTGGGCCTGGTAGGTGTCCGGGGGCACCACCCGCGAGAAGAAGTCGTAGCGAGTGTTGTCGCTGAGCTCCGGGGCCGTGGAGGCGTAGCTCACCTGGGGGATCTGGAGGACGAGGAGGAGGAGGAGGTGGAGGTGGAGGAGGAAGAGGAAGGAGGAGGAGAGAGAGAGGAAGGGGAAGATGGAGGAGGAGGAGGAGGAGGAGGTAGGAGGAGGAAGAGGAAGAGGAGGAGGAGGAGGAGAGGAGGAGGAGAGGAGGAGGAGGAGGAAGAGGAGGAGGAGGAGGTGGAGGAGGAAGAGGAAGGAGGAGGAGGAGGAGGAGGAGGAGGAGGAGGAGGAAGAGGAGGAGGAGAGAGGAGGAAGGAGGAGGAGGAGGAGGAGGAGGAAGAGGAGGAGGAGAAGAGGAGGAGGAGGAGGAAGAGGGAGGAGGAGGAGGAGGGAAGAGGAGGAGGGAAGGAGGAGGAGGAGGAAGAGGGAGGAGGAGGAGGAAGAGGAGGAGGAAGAGGAGGAGGAGGGGAAGAGGAGGAGGAGGAGGAGGAAGAGGAGGAGGAGGAGGAGGAGGAGGAGGAGGAGCGTCAGTCATTGAAAAGTTGGAGCATTGCGTATTCCGAAGGGAACGTTTTTTGAGGACTAAGTGTTGGATGGGAGGTTAGTAACACATACACATGTAGACACACTTGCACACACGCACAAACACAAACACACACACAGACATGTAGATAAACTCTCACACACACTCTAACACAACCACACAGACACAACCACACGGACACAAATACACGCACAGACATACACACACACCCTCACACAGCCAGACACACACATCCACATACACACTCACATACACACAGTCTCTCACACACACACACACACACACACACACACACAGACATACACACACACACACACACAGACACACACATCCACATACACACTCACATACACACACACACACACACTCACACTCTAAATGAGAGAGAACGAACTCCTCGTACTTTCCTTCGTCCTTCCCAATAGAACTCTAAGAATAAATTTGATATATATATATATTTCTCCATCAAGCACTCGTCTACACAGTACGCTCATAAAGGAAAGGTTGACCATTGAAGCACAGAAGGAGTTCTTCCAGTGAGAAAGGACGGTGGATTGAATGGGCGCTGAATGGAGACATTCAGAATAGAGAGAGGTGCCTCTTTCCCTTTCTTCCAGGGACAGAGCTGTCGCTCTCCGCACCGGGCCCTCTCGTCTCCACCCAATTGCAGGAGTCAGAGAGGAGCGAGCGAAGCCCTGGTCACACCGAGCACCGTGGGGGGGGCCCCAGTGGGGGGGGGGGCCCCAGTGGGGGGGGCCTAGTGGGGGGCCTGTGGGGGGGGGGGGGAGCCGGGGTCAGGCTGCCAGCTGAGATGATGAGCGTTTCAGGGCTGTGGTTAGGAGGTCGTCTACTGCTACACTCCTCCAATCACGCCTGGCCTGGGGAGCGAGAGAGCGCCAGGCTGTACTGGGGGTTGCTGGGAGTTTGTGTGAGATCGGGAAGAAGAGAACAGTGTAGCTGGAATCACAACTGGGATGTGTTGGCTACAAGGGTTGTGATTGGTTGGCTCAGTTTAAGCCGGGGAAGAATCCCAACTTTTCCAGGACAAATCAGAGAAATCGCAGTCCTGGGTTCAGGGCATTTAGCAGACGCTTTTATCCGAAGCGACCTACAATAAGTACATTTGTCAGAAGGAAGAGAAACAACAATATTTTGCTGTCGGTACTGCAGGGATGTTCATAGAACCAAGTGCCAAGTTCTAACAATCACTAGGTTAACCCATTCGCTGTATACAACACAGATAGCTAGGATAAGATGCTACACGATGATAAGTACTATTTTTAAGCGCAAGAGGCAACAATAATTTCATACATTAAGTGCCAGGTTGTACAACATGCAATAAGTGCGTAAGAGTCGGTGGAAGGTAAGGGGGAGGCTATGCAGGTTCTAGGTGAACCCCCTGAAGTCAGTCGTCTGCTGTCCTTGAGACCAAACGTGTGTTTCCCATGAGGGACGTCCCCGGTGACTCCCCTCAGTGCTCATGATGACCTGGGTAACGAGCGCAGCTGTAATCAATCCAACTTTAATGATCCAACGATTATTCTGCTGCTCGATGACGCGGAAACGATGCGAGCAACAGGCTCTCCGTGAGAAACAACACGCATTCTGAGGATTTCCAGACCGAACCAAAGAGCGAAAGCATTTCTTATTGGTCGATTCAGTATAGGTAAATATATATAGTATAAATATATAGTATAGGTAAGACGCATGCTCGAACGATAGCAATAGCATCCTATTACTGCAGCAGGATACTTGAACCACTAACTTATTGAGAAGTAGTGGAAATAATATGCGCCTATAGATATAGCGTGGAACATAGAACTCCCCTCAGTGTTAACGCTAACGCTATGATACGTGATAGGTTATGCTATCAACAGCCGTCAAACCCCATGGAACCAAAAGACCCGACGCAGCAAAACAAAAGCAAAGTAATAAATTAACCTCCACCCACATCCGCTGTCCTCCTTCAGCCAACGCACGTTTGTCTGGTGGAGCGAACACGGGAAGAGGACATCGTTTGAAACCGCTCTGACGAACAACCAACATCAGCTTAACAGCATCTCAGCAGCGTGGAAAAGTTTGAACGGATAAAGTAAACGGTAAACATTTTTATTTCACTGTTCCAACCAGAGGCCACTCAAAGCGCAATTCTGCCTAACATTCACCCGTTCATGCACGCATTCACCCGTTCACACAACGACGGGGGGTGTCCACCACGCAAGGCGACAGCCAGCTCGTCAGGAGCAGTGAGGGGGAGGCGTCTCGCTCAGGGAGACCTCGACAGTCGGCTCGGAGGAGCCGGGGATCGAACCAGCAACCTTCCGGTTACCAGCCGGCCCGCTCCGCCTCCTGAGACACATGCCTGCCTCAAAACAGAGAGTGTGTTCAAGACGGTGACAGTGTGCGTCCTAGCGGTGTGTATTGATTCAGTAAACAGCAGGTGGGCCGGAGGGGCTCTTGGTAATCATACAGAGTGTGTCTGCCCTGATGACGATGTATGGAGGGGCTCCGAACCGCCGCTGGGATCGGATCCTAATGAAAAAACACTATGGAGATTTCCCTCTGGAGGGCCCGCCTCTTCAGCGTGCTGCATTCATTACCACAGACAGCAGGCCTGCAGGCACACACACACACGCAAACGCACGCAGGCACACAAACGGATACACAGAGCGAGACACATATACATACATACACACGGACACACGGACACACACACACACACACGCGCGCGCACACACACACACACACACACACGCACACACGCGCACGCACGCATGCACACAAACAGATACACAGAGCGAGACACATATACATACATACACACAGACACACGGACACACACACACACACACACACACACACACACACACACATACACACACACACACACACACAAACAGATACACAGAGCGAGACACATATATATACATGCACACGGACACACACACACAGCTAGACAAACACAAACAAAGACCTAGACACAGACACAAACAGAAATACACACACACACAGACATACACATAGACAGACAGACCTAGACACACAAAGAGACAGCCCTAGAGACACACACACATACACACACACAGACCTAGACACAGACACAAACAGAAATACACACACAGACATACACATAGACAGAACTAGACACAAACACACACACACACACACACACACACACTCTCACCGAGACAAATACAAGCACACACACACACACACACACACACACACACACACACACACACACACACACACACACACACACACACACACACACACACACAGACCTAGAAACACATATAAGCAAACAGACCTAGAAATACACACATAGACACACACACACACACACACACACACACACACAACACTCACACACAGCTACAGTAGGCTGAGTTAATAATTATAAATCTTTATGAAAGGTCACACACGGCACTGTCGCCCCGTCTCCACCTCAAAGTCCTCCGGGGCGCGGGGTCCACTAAGCGGCTCAATTACAGCACGAGATTCAATTATTCATCTCCTCATTACCCTACGCCAGGTGCCAATCACCAGCAGTGTGTGACGACCCCGCCGACCTGCCGGTCCAGGGGCCCGTCCAGGGGCCCGTCCAGACCCGAAACTCCAGGACCCCGGATCAGGGACCCTGCCATTGCTGGGGCCCGGGGCCCCCCCGTTGTATCCCCCTACCAGTGGAATGTTAAACGGCCTGCATTTATACGGCGCTTTTCTAACCACTGGCCACTCGAAGCGCTTTACAATATCGTCCTCACATTCACCCGTTCACACTGACGGTCGGCGTCAACAACGCAACGGCGACAGTCAGCCCGTCGGGAGAGGTCAGGGTGAGGTGTCTCTCTCAGGGACACTTCGACGCTAAGCTAGGAGGAGCCGGGGATCGAGCTAGCGACCTTCCCGTTGCCAGTCAACACGCTCTACCTCCTGAGCCGCACGCCGCCCCCCCGTCCCCGTCAGTGTGTGAGGAGGACAAGGCTCCCTGTTTGGGAGGTAATTAGAGGGACTGGTTGTAATTAAAGCACTAATGCCCCTAATCTCCTCCTCTGCTGCTACTGGAGCACAACCAGGCCCCGGCACCGCCGGAGATGCTGCCGCTAAGACGCCAACATCGCTCACTACCTGCGTGACGCCTCTGAAGGGAACCGATGGAGAGAACAGAGCTACTGGGGGATGTTCTGGTTCCATTCCCAGTAGGGCTGGGTATCGCCAGGTACCTCACAATTCATATCGATTTGATATTGATCCAATAGCTTCGATATCGATTTAATAATGCAGATGACGAAAATACCTTAATATTATTTAGAGTTAACCATCAAAATTTAACTAGCAAACAGGGAACACACACATTGTATAGTATTGTTTCTGAGCTAAACCTGCAGCATAAAAGTAATAATCATAACATGGACAAATGTTAAAGGACATATACATTGAGGCATACTCGCTTCTAGAATACAATGACGGAGTATGCTTCTTTTTTTTGGGGGGGGGGGGGAATAATCGATTTCAAAAAGATTCTGATTCGAAATTGAATCGAGCACAAATAAATTGCAGTGCATTGATGAATCGGGTTTTTTACCCAGCCCTAATTCCCAGGCATCTATGTCCAGTCTTTTGACCCGTGGGAGGAATCCACATTTCAGATTCCAAACATTACTTTTATTCTCAAAGTATTATTTGTATTATTTTTAATTGTTTTTGACCAGCAAGAGTCCGATGCTACTGAACGTACAAACAAACAGCGTTTTCTGTTTTTGGACCAGTTGTCAGTGGAAACCCTTAACCATCGGATGCGTCACGTTCACCTTGTCATACACACATCCACCCACCGACGGCGGGATCCACCCGGCCCGCTGGGAGCAGGCGGGGGTAAGTTGTCTTGAACCCCCGGGACCCCAAGACTCTAGGAGACACACTGAAGGGGTCACTGATTCACAATCAGGATTTTAATTGAAATCCTGTTTAGAGAAACAACATGAATGTCTATTGAACGGTCTGCCAGGAACTCACTGCGCTCCAGGGAAATACAATCACAATTACCTTGACATTGAAGAAAATGTCATTTCTCGTATTACTACGCAGGAGAAATGTCAGAATCTACCCATTACTGTTGTTTTTTTAAAAAGAAAGATTTCTTTATTTAACCTTTCCCACCTCCTAACAGAGTCGATAATACCGGACGTGCGTTTCATTTTTATAAACCTCTCTCTGCTTAAAGCGCTCCTTCGGTCCGCCCAAACCCTAATTAACGTCTCACTCTGTGGCCTGATGTATAATTCAAATCCTGCACTATGACGCCAACACGTTCCACGGTAACATTTAAAAACACAACAAGATCAACCGAACGCCAGCCGCTGACAGATCAGAAAAACAAGATACCTGCGCTCCTGGCGTCACGGTTACTAATCAGAACAAAAAGAACCAACAACAAGCAGTTTGTTCAACCAGCAGCACCCTAGACGAGGGCACCCTGCCTGCTGGTGGGGTTGGGAGGCGGGGGGGGGGGCTGTTGACACGCGCCCCACATCCCACCATCAAAGCAAAGGTGCAAATGATGATAAGGGGAATCATGTCTGGCTGCATTTGCATACCTAATGAGGCCTTCGCTCCGAGTCCCTGATGGAGGCAGTGGATCTGAGCCCCGTCAGCTCTTCTGAGTCCTTCTGAAGAGCATTGGTGCGGGTTGGTCCTCTGAATGAACCATCACACACACACGCCACTCCTCTGTAACCACGTCTACACCTATAGCTACTACCATGAGGTCACCAGGCGTCCGCTACACACTTTAACCCGAAGGGAATCAGGCGGGAGGTATCCACATCCGTGTGTCTACTACCATGAGGTCACCAAGAAGCCGCTACACACTTTTTCTCGAAGGGATTCACGCCGAGTTCGGATACGGAGCGGGAATGGTTCAGAGACTCGCTCAAGGAGGTCTTCACACAGGAGGTCCCGGGCGATGGAGACTGAGGATTCACCACCGAACGAAATGTATGGGCATACCCTCGGCTGGTTAGGATAATCATATCGTTAGCCTCATAGCATCACTGCAGAGGTCAAATTTTAAGGTTCATCTTGTATTTAGCGTCAAAATGCCTAGCGTCAAATAGACTTTGGCAGAAAGTGAGGAATGTAAAAGCACTCTGATTGGTTAAGGATATAGCCAATGAGGCTATTAGGAGGGTAGAGTTGTGTTAAGAGAGTAGAGTTTGGTTAGATATCACAATTTTCCCAAAATATGACCTCGGCAATTATGCAATGAGGCTAACGATATGCAGAAAGAGAGATGATAATTATAATTTCGTAGTCTTAAGGCATGAACTCAACCGTATCGGCTGATAGCCTCGATTGTGCGATCAGAGAGCTGGATAGCAGCAAGCTAGCCCTTGCTAAGCTAACTCGTGTTAGGCTACACAAAAATGTTCTTTAGGTGACACTGCTCTCAGGTGCAGGCCATGACACCCGGTGATAAGTGGATAAGGTCCCGTTGTCCTCGTTATCACCGCGGTCGGTCTGGTAAGGGTCTGCTCTCTCGTGTCTTGGATTCCACCATTTTTCCTCAATCTCGTAAGTTCCACAGTATTACATCCTAGTGTTTGTCCTCGCTTAACCGATCGCATTTCTTTCATACACACACAGACCTAGACATACACACACATACACACACACCTAGACTCACACACAGGCCTAGACACACACACACACACACACACACACACACACACACACACACACACACACACACACACACACACACACACACACACACACACACACACACACACACACACACACACAGAAAAACATACACAGACCTAGAAACACACACAAACTCATACAGACCTAGACACACACATACCTAGACCCACACACACACAAACCTAGACATACACACACACACACACACACACACACACACACACACACACACACACACACACACACACACCACACACACACACACACCACACACACACACACACACACACACACACACACACACACACACACACACACACACACACACACACACACAAAGACCTGGACACACACAGGCCTAGACAAACACACACAGACCTAAACACACACACACACACACACACACACACACACACACACACACATACCTAGACACACACACAAACCTAGACAGACGCACTCACACACATGCACGCATGCACACACACACACACACAAACACACACAAATATAGACACACACACACAGACCTAGACCCACACACACTCACACACAGATCTAGACACACATCTCCTCTGACCAGGTGTGCCGTTATGATCACAGCGGTATTGTATACCCAACAAAACACCACCATCAAAACCACCATCCTCCACTCTATCTCCATCACTGTCGTCGATCCTGTGGTGGGGGTAATACGTCTGGCAGAGCGTCTGACTCTTAGCTGGAATAAACCGGATCCACTCCGTCCCCACGACTGCCATGTCTATCTGGAGGCATCCACAAGCCTTTGAATGAAAAGGTCTCCCTGCTATTAATAAATAACAATCACCTCTGTAGCTATGCTAATGCATTGGTACACCTTCATAGAGGCAGTGTTTAAACCCGGCAGCCATGGACCGTGTCAGGGCCACGCAACACAGCAGAGGTAGACCCCAGCGCTGCATAATTACACAGAGCTAATGCTATATTTAAGAGAAGCCCTGGCTGTTAAGTGCAGCAGGCCTTAGTTCAGTGAAAGGACAACAGTGTGTGTGTGTGTGTCTGCGTGGGAGGGTGTTTGAGCGTGTGTGTGCGTGTGTGTGTGTGTGTGTGTGTGTGTGTGAACGTCTGTGTGTGTCTGTGCGTGCGTGCGTGCGTGTGTGTGTGTGTGTGTGTGCGTGCGTGCGTGTGTGTCTGTGTGTGTGTGCGTGCATTGTGTGTGTGTGTGTGTGCGTGTGTGTGTGCGTGCGTGTGTGTGTGTGCGTGCTGTGCGTGCGTGTGTGTCGTGTGTGCGTGCGTGCGTGCGTGCGTGCGTGCGTGCGTGCGTGCGTGCGTGCGTGCGTGCGTGCGTGTTCAGGTATGTGGGTGTGTGTGCTTGCGTGTGTGTGTCCGCCAGTGTCTGTGTGTGTGTGGGTGTGCACGATAAATAGGAAGTGACGGGCAGGCTCGCAGCCACGTCGGGGCCAATCATCCCTTATCCCGCCCACCTTGTTGTGAACGACATCCCGGCCGCCCCCACCAATCACTACCAATCACCGCTCTAAGTGGGTGCGTTTCAATCAGCGTGCTCCCTCTCAGAGCACGTACCCATCTTGACCAGAGCGGCTTGGAAGGACTACCGGTCGACCAATGGGTCCACGTCAACATCAATGCAGACTAAAATCGCCACCTTTCTCAAATCAGTTTTCGTCTTCTCTCATGTAAATACGTGCGGCATGCGGCTGAGGAGATAGAGGTTTGGTCGGCTGGTAACCAGAAAGGTTGCTAGTTCGATCCCCGGCTCCTCCTAGCTGAGTGTCGAGGTGTCCCTGAGCAAGACGCCCTCACCCTGACTGGCTGTCGCCCCCTGCGTTGTTGACTCCACCGTCTGTGTAGTTTGAACGAATGGAAGTGAATGTTAGGCAACGTTGTAGAGCGCTTTGAGCGGCCGCTGGTTAGAAGAGCGCTTCATAAATGCAGTCCGTTTACCATAAATAAACATTGCATTTCGTGACACTGTCACATGACTCCCCCAGGCGTTTGAGGCCGCCTCCCCCCTTAGAGCGGAGGGCCGGCCCCCTAAGAGGGTGATGTATAATTCAGACCCCTGCAGCTGGCTGGACGTCCCCGTACCCCCCGTCCGTCCGTCCGTCCGTCCGTCCGTCCGTCCGAGGAGAGGGAGGGACTGATGTGGTTGTGTTAGTGGAGACGAACAGAGCTTAGGAGCCGCTGGCAGGAGAACTCTACGATGCCTGGAGGTCTCCCACGGTGGGCCTCGTCTATGTGAAGCTGTGCGGGGACATGGCTTTAGGCTGTAATGGTTCGACATCATTAGTGGTTACCCATGGTTCAGGCTGATCCATGGTTTGGTCATTTGGTCATTATGATACATGCTATGTGTTACTCAGTAACCATGGTTATTGACTTCATATGGTGACCGCTGGTTACACGCAGGTAGCAGTTGCACATGGTTAACTAGTTGATGGCGAGCACACTTAATAGTTACACATGGTTAATGGTTACGCGTGGTTAAAAGTTACACGTTCATAGTTGCCCATGGTTTCTTGTAACCGATGGCAACGAAAAGAGTCTCCTCTTGGGGAGTCTGGAGGATGTGGGCGGAGTCACTGAGGAGGATGATGGAGTTGGCGGGGTGAGTGAAGGGGTAGGGGGGGTCGTGACCTCTATAAGGGGCCACTCACACTAGGGCCGTGGTCCCATGCCCGAGCTCATTGGCATACTAAAGTCTAGAACGTTTGGCTAGTGTGACCGCGCCATCCGTACTCCAGCACGGAACAGCCCCGTGGCCACGGCACACTTGGGAGAGGTGTGCCGTGGCCCAAGTACAGATGCTAATGAGATGCCACGCGCAGACGCGCGGATACGCAACGTGAGCTGGATGACGTAGTCCTTGCGCGACCCTTCTTTCTTTATAGGTCCATGCCCTTCTTCCCCACAACAATCATTTTAAACAATGGCGGCAATGGCGGCGGTTCACGAGTTGGTGCGATAGTGAAGTCGAGTGTTTACTTGAAATGTGGGCCGACGACAGCGGTTCCTCCTCGCAGCGGGTACAGACGACGCTTGGTGAATGACGTATTTATCGTATTTAATGACGTGATGACGATGTAAGAAGACACACCGTGCCCAGGCCACGGCCTTTGGGAGCAGTGACTGGTGACCACGGGCCAGCAGGGGGAGTGGGGAGGGGGGGAATCGTGCTGAATCGTCCTGCCGCACGGAACAGGCAAACTTGCCTAGTGTGAGTGCGCCCGAACTCACGAGGGCTGGGGCTGCCCCCGACGCTGCAGACAGCGTAAAGTTTCCCTTTGTTAGCGTCAGGCTAAGTGGGGCAGCAGACAGCTGAGCTGAGCTAAATAAGATAACAAAGCATGTTGTCTGATTGGCTACGGCGACGCTAATGCTATGCTAACTCTACGCTAACACTACGCTAGGACTATGAACAACACCAACAACAAGAGACATAGCCGTCGTAGAAGAACGATGGAGACCTGGGTGTCTGCTGTTGCTGTTGTGGTTATTCATAGTCCCAGCGTAGCATTAGCGTAGAATTAGCACAGCATTAGCATCACCGTGCTATGGAGATGCTAATGCTATGCCGGGACTATGAATAACCACAACAACAACAACAACAACAACAACAGACACAGCCATCATAGGAGAATGATTTGGACCTGGGTGTCTGCCATAGCATTAGAGTCACCGGGCTATGGCCACGCGGGGACTATGAACAACAACAACAACAACATCAACAACAAGAGACGCCGCCACCCAGGGAGAGCGATGTTCCTGGGTTGTCTGTGCCGATACAGGCACGGGGATGCAGGGTTTTAAATTGCTTCGCTAGGATAGAAAATCGACTGCTTTCCCGGCGCCGGCCGGATTAGCGAGGGTGTGGCGTGTGGCGTGAACCGCTGTTCGATTGAATTTATTGTGGGTGCGTCGAGGCGGCCGGCGAGACAGATGTGTGCTTCACTTCTCTGCGTCGCTCGTGTGAAAAGTGCTACACACGCCCAGCGATTAGCACAATTAGCCTAACGAGCTTCACCTACGTTTACCCTTGCCAGGGCAATTTAAAAATCTA
This sequence comes from Melanogrammus aeglefinus, assembly GCA_900291075.1. Taxonomy (NCBI): domain Eukaryota; kingdom Metazoa; phylum Chordata; class Actinopteri; order Gadiformes; family Gadidae; genus Melanogrammus; species Melanogrammus aeglefinus. The sequence continues at coordinate 22,212 of OLKM01002328.1, read as the reverse complement.
GTTTTTTTAATTATATGTATTTTTCTCCAAGAGTTGAATTGCATCACCAACTTTTGCGCTTTAGTTTGTAATCATTATCGCTAGGCTGAATCTCATTTAGCATTAAGAAGCTCAATGTGCAGATTAACCAAGTCTCACTGCAGGATAAACATTGTGTCCTAAACACTTTGACAGTTACGTGTCTTTAATGGAGAACCAGAACTCTCTTTTGAGTGGAGTAATGAATGATGAGAATATGCATGTAATTGTAGGTCTACGTTCTGTTTCTGTAGGTAAAGCACTGCAGACTGTTGGATAGGACAATGTCATATTATAATGCTTTTAAAGACCAAGCTCTCCAGAGAAAGAGAGAGAGAGAGAGAGAGAGAGAGAGAGAGAGAGAGAGAGAGAGAGAGAGAGAGAGAGAGAGAGAGAGAGAGAGAGAGAGAGAGAGAGAGAGAGAGAGAGAGAGAGGAGAGAGAGAGAGAGAGAGAGAGAGAGAGAGAGAGAGAGAGAGAGAGAGAGAGAGAGAGAGAGAGAGAGAGAGAGAGAGAGAGAGAGAGAGAGTCAGGGAAAAGAGGAGAGCCTCCCTAGTGATGCCGCCCGTCCGTCCAGTCAAATGTCCCGTCCCGCGGGGCCGGTGATAAACCTCTGAACACGCCGCAGACCTTTTACAGTATTTCCATCTCTCAAATTTGACCTTTTTATATTTTGACATTCATTCTCACCGAGAGTCGCAGCGGTGGACGGCATGGGGCCAACAACGCTTTACACCCCACCACCCCCCCCCCCCCCACAGACACCTCTACCCCACGGACACTCCACCCCCACAGACACCTCCACCCCCACGGCACGCCACCTCACACACCTCCACAACGGACACCTCCACCCCCCACGGACACCTCCACCCCCCACGGACACCTCCACCCCCACGGACACCTCCACCCCCCACGGACACCTCCACCCCCACGGACACCTCCACCCATCGTCATGATGACGGCTGGGGGAGGGGGGTGGGGGGGAGAGGGGGAGGCAGGTCGCACCCACCTGGGCTTGTCTAACTATAAGTAACATAATGTTGTGCGGACGGAGCAGGGATTGGGGGGCTGGGGTGATGCCGGGTGTGGGGGTTGGGGGGGGGGTGATGTTGGGGGTGATGATGTGGGTGGGGGGGGGGGGGGGGGGCTGTGCGGTTGAGTGAATCCCTTGCAGCAGGTTGTGTGTCTTTTTTTTCGGTGTATTACATTCAGATTTCTTATGTAAAACTAATTCTAACTTTAAGGCAGGGGTTATAAAATAATGAAGCATTTGCATATATAATGTATGTATGCAAATGAACGCAAAGTATTGCGTATTAAAGGGGGTGACCCAGACAGGAGCTGTGTTTACTAGATAATAGATTCAGCCTTCATCCAAAGTGACATACAGTGAATTCAGATGCATGTCATTAAGGAGCAGATGGGGGTTAGACAGTACAGAGACAGGTCATTAAGGAGCAGGTAGGGGTTAGACAGTACAGAGACAGGTCATTGAGGAGCAGGTAGGGGTTAGACAGTACAGAGACAGGTCATTGAGGAGCAGGTAGGGGTTAGACAGTACAGAGACAGGTCATTAAGGAGCAGGTAGGGGTTAGACAGTACAGAGACAGTCATAGAGACAGGTTGGTTAGACATGTACAGAGATCAGGTCATGAGGAGCAGTAGGGTTAGACAGTACAGAGACAGGTCATTGAGGAGCAGGTAGGGGTTAGACAGTACAGAGACAGGTCATTGAGGAGCAGGTAGGGGTTAGACAGTTACAGAGACAGGTCATTTAAGGAGCAGGTAGGGGTTAGACAGTACAGAGACAGGTCATTAAGGAGCAGGTAGGGGTTAGACAGTACAGAGACAGGTCATTGAGGAGCAGGTAGGGGTTAGACAGTACAGAGACAGGTCATTGAGGAGCAGGTAGGGGTTAGACAGTACAGAGACAGGTCATTGAGGAGCAGGTAGGGGTTAGACAGTACAGAGACAGGTCATAGAGGAGCAGGTAGGGGTTAGACAGTACAGGCTGTTGATATCGGGAATCGAACCCAGTGCCTTTTGGCTGGGAGTTGAACAACTTCACCGCGGTCAGACCCTGTAATGTCGCGTTCTGTCAACTGTTAAGAACGTAAGGATTTCTCTTGGTTGTTTATCGTTTCATAGCACTGTGATTCAGCTGTTTCCTGATGCCTACCCGCGCCTTTATCGGA